>BMAO01035984.1:0-234895 GCA_019973975.1 Trichonephila clavata | reverse complement strand
TGCTTAAATATCCACAACGATTACATAGCTAAACGTTTGAGTAAACAGTTCATTTTAGTCCCACAGAATTGTGCAAAATATTTTTTTGGGTGTTATTCAAATTGCAAAAAAGGAATAGAGGAATTTTTTTTAACAATCGATAAGGATTTTTTAAAATGCACAGTGTTTTTTAAAAAAAAAATAAAATAAAAAAAAAAAAAACAGTTCTATAATACAACAAATGTTTTCTTCTCCTGTGGGTAAATTCATAAATAAAATGCAAATACTCCCTTTTGTGGTTCAAAAGAATATTGATTTTCAGAATATTGATCGTATTTGGTATTATGCAATCCAAACTTTTAACTTTTTCCGAATCAAAATTTTTGCATTTTATGTAATTGAACTGCACAGTTGTAGTTACGAAGTATTGAATTGCATATACTCCCTATTCATTTTAGTATTATTGAAAGGACTAAAAATCAATTTTAAAAACATTACAACAATTATGTACAAAACTCGCTTTAAAAAAACTAATACATTGATATTGGAAATACTCACATGGGATTAATTTAGCATCTCTGAAAAATATTTTGCAAAACAAATAACAGTTGTTCTTTTTAATCAAAGAACCCCCCCCCCCCTCCAATGTTAATATCGAATAAATCCTTCAAAATAAAGTATTATATTTTTCGCACTATTAACGAATAATGTGTTTAAAAATAAATCGACGATTACGACTTCTTTTAGTGTCGAACAAAAAAAAAATCAATGAATAATGTAAAATTATTCAAAAATGGTACGCCCGGGAGTAATAACAGTTTAAAAAATAAAGCCTCGATCAGATGACGATGTCGCAAACTTAGCTAGCACCCCGTTTTACTTTTGAATTACAGCATATTTAATTGTTCTTTGTAAATAAAATTTTAGCCATGAAATAGCTATTTTAATTTTTTTTAAAATTCTTAAATTAAATAAAATATTAAAAAGAGTTTTTTTTTTTCATTGGCCAGCAAATTTGTAAAATAAAGATTATTTTTGGTGAAAGCAGCCATGAATTGTAACAAACAAAATTGAAAAGTGATTAGTCGAACCAATTTATTGGTAGCTAAACCAGTCACCCCCCATTGGCAACTAATAAAAAATGCTGCAATGAAAAGGTACATTTTTAGTTCATACATGCTAATGCATTAACTATTATTTAATAATAGCATTAAC
Source organism: Trichonephila clavata (assembly GCA_019973975.1). Classification (NCBI taxonomy): domain Eukaryota; kingdom Metazoa; phylum Arthropoda; class Arachnida; order Araneae; family Nephilidae; genus Trichonephila; species Trichonephila clavata. Next base: position 233,701 of record BMAO01035984.1, on the reverse strand, counting down.
TATTAATTTAATAACAGAAATAGAATATTCTGTATAAAAAAACGTCTTAAAAAAGAAAAGAAACATTCCAAAAACAAAATATGGGATTACGCGTTAATGTTTTATTACGTAAGTAAACAGCCTAACATTAATGAATTCGGACAAATCTCATTATTAGCCTCAAAATATACGTGGTCTGTTACATAAATAATGTCTCCGCAACAAGTAGCTTGCGCATGCGTTATTGATTAGCCACAAGACAAATGACTGAAGACTTATAGTTTATTTGCTCTGTTATAGTAGATGATGGGAAAACTGCAGGCTTGTTTATTCGCCTTTTTTTAAAGAATCAATTGTTTTATAATGGGATTTAGACTAGAGTGTCAAAAATAAATTTTAATTTGATATTTTCTAAAATAAAATGTTTATTTTTAATAACTATATGCTTTTTTAATTTATCTGTCATATAGCAAGAAGAATATGAGCATGTACAGGAGAAATAGTAGCAAGATGAATTGTTAGTAAAACTCAAAAATGTGCTTTTTTATGAAAGTATCATAAATGCAAGTGACATTTTTACGACAGAACAAGCAAGCGACTTGCGCAGAATAAAGTGGAGAATTTTGTATAAGTAAACTAATCAGAGTAAAGGATTATTTACAGAAAATAACAGTTCAACATTAACGTGCTTAAAATAAAACTTTTTAATCTTTGGAAGGAATGTAAAAATACAACCTTCAACTGCCGAAATAAGATCCCAAAGATCTGACAATTTTCCGAGTGTTACTTTCCACAATCGTAATTCAAGCCAATGAAGCACCATAGCCATTAACTTTAATTAGCAAACTCACGTGCTTTTTCACATTCATATGTGATTTATGAATCATATTGAACGGAAATGCGTACCTGCTGAGGAGTTCACGTATCCTCACACACCACTTACGCGCGGGGGGTTCTTTAACAAACAGGAAATCAACTTGAAGTTCATGAATATTCTCATTATTATGTAGAGATAGGTCGGCTTTACTTCCGGTCGTTTCATATCGTTAAGTACCATCTTCACCGAATTAATTTCGATTGTCAGGATGCAACAAGCAAATTAAAATGAAAATTTTTACAGGGAAGATTTTAGAGTGCTGAGACCTGGTGCGCCTATATCTCTGTATGTAGTGCAATACTCTAAATTTCCGAAAACACACACACTTTTTCAATTAATTGTTAAACAAGTTAAATATTTTTTTAAAAAATTTATAATCGAAAGGTAAATATGTCTTTGAAAACTGCAGCCGTCGAATCTTGGAAGTAAACAAAATTTTTAAGCTAGTCCTTTCTATGAAACAATTTCAGAGAAGATCTCAAATCAAGAATTAAGTCTACTAACACTAACAATCAAAATAAATAATAAGGAATAAATACAAAAAAATGACAGAATATATATTTCTGAAAAGACACGAAAATTAAAATGTATATTCATATCTGCCTGTGCGGCAAATATAAAGATAAAATTTCTATATTCACATGAAATATCCCCCCTTTCCAATTCGATAATATATTAGGTTTTGCCCTGAAAAATTTAATCAACATGTTGATGAAATACGAAGTCATTATCAAATTTAGAATAATAAAAATTTACATTAAATTAATGCTTTGAGATGAGGAAAATTGGCTATAGAAAGTGAAATAAGTTTACCAACAAATTCAAAATTGAATCCCCCCCCCCCCAAATTTAAAGGGCTAACAAGAAAAAAAAAACCAGGTTTTTCATTTTAAAGAAATTTATTGAAATTTAAAAAGATAAAATAACAACGAAAAGAAGCATTTACCAAACAGATATTTATAGAATCTGTATTTCAGTTTTCCAACTTGGAGCCTCCTCCAACGCAATGATCACTTGATCCCCCTGTCAAATTTCATAAATGCACTTTTAAAAAGTTACGATCAAGACTTTTGAATAAGACAGGCCACGGTGGCCGAGTGGTCTAGGCATCGGATCATGGCTAACGTGTCATGAGTTCGATCCTAGTACCACTAAAGACCCGCCGTGTAGGGGAGAGATGCACGCGTTAAATCTGTCGAGAGCTCAAACGTCCTTCCGTTGGTGTGGTGAGGTAGTTAGGAGAGGGGGTGCCAGCTCAGGTGTCGTCCGCGTCACTTGACCATGGTTCAAAATTACGCGGACCGTCGCCAAAAGCCCTCGTGTTGCTAATCAGTGCGACGTTAATATTCACTCACTCTTTGAATAAGATAAAATGCTTATTTTCATCAATTAAAAAACATACGACCAAAAGCTACGTTCTCATCATCACAATTAACAACGACAAGCTTGAGTATCAACCTTGCTCTCACTTTTTTTTGTGGTAGCAAAATGCCAAATGGAGTACAAAATTAAAATCGTGCCACCTTCGAAGAAAAACTCTACATTGGTCCTTTTACTATCACTTCAGTGAATCTTTTCTCTCTCGCTCCTTAGGCAGATTCTACAGAAATAAAATAAATATTTGAAAAGAGAGAGAGAAAAAACTTTTGCGCTTTCTCTGTCAGAAGGTTTCAGCAGACCAGACACCTTAACTTTCAGTCACACAGTTTTTACGCGATTCAATTTGTGAAATTCCAGCGCAACAGTTAAACACATCAGGAGTGGAATTCCCATTTCTTTTCCCTCACTCATTTTCTACGCAGGGCAAAAAGCCATCCCCCGCACACATAAATACGCCCTGATGTTCAGAGAGGGAAGTTCATTCCCTACAGAGATAGGTACGTATTCCTTACTCCGAACAGCGATAACAATATACGCTGGAAGGGAAAGGGACGTTATCGGGATGGTTTTCATGCATAAAAGTCTTTCCCGCATATCACCGTGGTTAACCGCAACCACCTGAGGGGAAGGGAGCCACCCCAGGTTTTCCATTCGAACACAGCCCTCGCTTCTCCAAACCATTCTGGGTACATAGAAATCTTATTTTTCTCCGAGTCGGGAAAATGAAAAAGACGCAGGCAGACCGAAGGCAGATTACCATTAAGACAACTTCAGTAGCTTGGCTGGAAATGAGTTGGGTTGAAACAGCCTCAGATGGGTTTCCGAGTTCGAAATGGTACAGAATTTAAAAAGGAATTCTCCGGCACAAATTCAGTTCTTTTTTTTATTAATATAAATACACTACCACAGCAGATATGTATAGGGTAAATTGCAGTGATCAATGGAAGGTAGTTGGGGATATGGTTTTTATTTCTCATAAGAATCATTTTTTATATTAAATATAGCAACTAACGAAAAAATTTAATAATTAAGATATCAGAAATGTATTATTCTACAATTTATTTTCTGTTTGACACGCAACTATCATAATCGATGCAACTGAGACACATGTAGAAAATCTATGAAATAAATGTTTTCTCAAACACATTTTACCTTTTTAAATTAAAAACTTGTGGCTAGAAATTATATAAAATTAATACAACTAAATCTTGTATTCAGTAAAAGTACCAAGTGTGGTCACCTGCATTAGCTAAAATTATAACTTTCTATAAATTTAAAAACTTTAAAAATATCATTTTTAAAAAATAATAATAATACAAAAACCTATAGAAAAAATATTAAAAACATTTTTTTGGTCAAAAATTCCACATATTTTAGAATTAAATAATTTTTAAAAATATCTTTAAAAACTGACAATCCAAGATTTTTTTAAACAAAAATTGCGTGTTTAAATTACACAATAAAAATAATAAAATCCACCAGTATAAATTTATCATTAACATACTAAAAATTACTATATTTATCATTAGAGACGCGGGCTTTCTTTCGTATCTCTGTGTGTTTAAAGAATTAATAAAAAATAACAAACTATATTTTGCAGTATAGGAAATAAAAATTGAAGGATACCAGTTAGAGCTAAAATTTGTTAAAGATTAAAAAAATACACATTGTTAGAACTTATTTAAAACTCTAGGCAGTTTAGTAATCACTATTCTACTAAAAGGTTATATCTAAAGCTTAAAAGGTTTATTTTCCATTTTATTGACTCAAACAGGAAGCATTCCAAATTGGCGAGCTACATTATAATATTTGCAATTTAATACGATCACATTAAGGAAATTTTAATTAAATATATTTTCAACAGTATATTACATTTCTAAAATTCTTAACACAGAAACCTTTTAAAAATCAAACATTCGAGTTGATTTTTTTTAAAGGCAGAAGATCCACTCAACTGTATAATTGGCCCTCAACTGGAAAGCGTTCACGTTTTCTGGAAAACACCAGTCTTTCCATGGATTTATTTATTGAGAACATTAAAAGGGGAACTTGAAACGCTTCAATTTAAATTAGTACGACAAGCTAGTTTTTTAAAAAAATTAATCACTCAAAATAAAATCTAGGTTGCTTTAAAAGACCGCCGGTTCCATACTTTTCGTTTAGCATTTTTATCGTTTAAAATCAATTTATTGCGTCCATTCATTTCACGTTGTGGAAGAGCCGCTGCAATTTATTTAAGTTAAAACGAATAACGATCCGAACTTTCCAAGAAAAATAAGCCGACGCGGAAAGGGGACTCCAGAGGCTCAGTCTCCAGTATAGGGCCATATATGTAAGCAAACTCGAAAGAAAATTCTCCAACGATTTCGAAAAATTCGTCAGGCATTCACCCCAGAGAAATGTACTGGTCCCCACATAGTCGTAAGGTACGAACTTCATGCCACACAGAAGAAGGGAGAGCATAGGGGCACAACACGAGGAGAGGCGATCAACATCCCGCAGAAGGGCAATGAGGCGTACGGATGAAAATGGCTGTTCGGATTTCTCCTCCCTTGAATAAGATTTGATTTACGAGAAGGCATCGAAATTGAAAATCTCTCTTCCCTACTCTTAACGGGACCGCTCACTCATAGATGTTGACGGAAAGAAAGCACATAACGAGAAATACCAAGGATATGTAGGGTCTGCATATTAAACACTTCCAATTTTTAATAAGGAGCTACATCCAACAATAAATATATGAACCAAACATTCATTCAAATAGTAACACGCTATGTTATCTGAATAATTGGTTTCACTTACTTTCATGGATTGGAATTTTTATATTTGATTTTCAGGATAATTCCCTTTTATGTACCTAAAAATTGCCAAGGAGGAAGGTGTGCGCATTGAAACTGGTTTAATGCTGCAATTCAGACTAAAGCCTGGATGTATTTTTTATTAGATTTCGTTAGTGTGGTCTTATTTTTCACAAGGATAGTCTAAATTTATAATTAAAATAAATACTTATCAGCCAATAGCATTTATGTGTAACGTTTATGAATCAATTTGCAACATATATCTAGGAAGAGAATATTAAGAATTATAGTTTAAGAAATGCATTAAAACAATAGATATATGAAATTGAAGTATAATATCAATATCTCCCCCCATCAGGTTAATATGCAAATATTCAAACATGAAAGAGTTTAATAAATAAATTTTTAAAGTAAAATGAACGACGTCCAAATCAAAAACTTATTTAAGAAAAAGCAGTAATAAAATTAATGTGAAGCTATCATCTATAACAAAGGCTGTAGATCTGAAAAATAAGAGAAGTAATACGTCACCAATGCCAGGAAGTCATAAAAGATGCGAGCAAATGGTGCCTGGTTATTCGTTGTGTAAAATGGAGAAATTTGTAAGAAGATAAATTACTTCATAATGTGTGCCAAAAACTGTGAGAAAAGTAATTTTAATCTCGCCGCGAGATTAAAATTACTTTTCTCACAGTTTTTGGCGCACATTATGAAGTATAATTTATCTTCTTACAAATTTAGAAATCATAACAGGTCTTCATTTTAGTCTATTGACTCTTTTGGCTTCTTACATTTTAAAGTTCTAATTCTGTTCCATGTTATACATACGCTTAGTTAATTCTTCTACAATAGACTTTTCCATCATTTTGAAAGTTGTGTTTCCTGGAATCTGGTTTAAATCTTCTAGTTTTGTTAGTGATATAATTTTGTATTATCAATTTTATTATGCCATGTATTTCTTTCATTTTATGTTACTATATATATATATATATATATGTAATAATCCCCATTATTTATTCTTAATAACTTTTAATTACCTTTGGTCCATCCCTTCAGGACCAACGTTTTAGTAATAAGTTAACCAGCCGTCTAACGAGAGGATTTTAAACTACATCCATCCACCCACACAGATCACGTGATTTAAGCTGCCTATATATACCGAGACTCCTGGAGACCGCGCTCTCTTTCGTTTCTTCTCTTCTTAACATCATGTAGTCGGCTGCAGCTAGTGTTTGTGTATTTATGTTGTGTTATATTTCGTTGTGATTCCGTCTATCTGTGTGTCTTCAAGTTGTGTTTAATAAAGAAGAATAGCTTTTCCACGAGACTGCCTCTTCCATAGTAATGAAAATGCAACATCAACCATATAAGGAAATACCAACACCGGCCACGCTATCAAGATCTTCGCCAAAAGTCGTCATCCTTTACTAAATCCATCATTACAACATCGTCGTATTACATATATATATATATAGGAGAAAAGCGACTCACTCACTAACTGACTGAATAATCACGATATCTCCGGAACTATTCAACCTACAGATTTGAAATTTGGTAGACATGTTCTTTTCATGGAGTAGAGATCAGCTAAGAACGGATTTTTTTTTTTTTTTTTTTTTTTTTTGCGAAATTCGAATCGCAAGGGGTGTTACGGGGGATTATAAATAATTGTTTCCATTTTTAAACTACTCGACGTACAATCTTGAAATTAGGTAAACAGATTCCTTTCATAGAGTAGATATCCGCTACAATATGAGTTTGGTGAAAATCGACCCCCAAGTGGCGTTGCGGGGGCTTAGGGGCCGTTATAGATAATTATTTCCATTTTTAAGCTATGAGACGCAAAGTCTTTATATTTAAAAAATATATTCTTTTTATAGAGTAGATATCAGCTACAAGATGGGTTTTCGGAAACTAGCCCGGCGGAAGTGGCGTTGCGGGGGATTAAGGGGCGTGATAGATAAATATTTTCCTTTTTAAACTACTTGATCTACCAGCTTGGAAATTGGTAGGCATGTTTCTTTCATGTAGTAAACATCCGTTACAAAATGGGTTTTGGGAAAATTGACCCCAAGGGGTGTTGCGGGGGGGGGGGGTTAAGGGGAGATATAAATAATTATCTATATATATAAAGGAGAAAAGCGACTGGCTGACTGACTAATCACGATATCTCCGGAACTATTCAACCTACAGATTTGAACTTTGGTAGGCATGTTCCTTTCATGGAGTAGAGATCCGCTAAGAACCGATTTTTAGCGAAATTCGAAACGCAAGGGGTGTTACGGGGGTTGAGGGGCGTTATAAGTAATTGTTTCCATTTTTAAACTACTCAACGTACAATCTTGAAATTGGGTAAGCAGATTCCTTTCATAGAGTAGAGATCCGCTACAAAATGAGTTTGGTGAAAATCAACCCCCAAGTGACATTGCGGGGGCGTTATAGATAATTATTTCCATTTTTAAACTATTAGACACACAGTCTTTAAATTTGATAAATAGATTCTTTTCATAGAGTAGAGATCAGATACAAGATGGTTTTGGGGAAAGTAACCCCCCAAGTGGGGTTGCTGGGGGAGGGGGGGGTTAAGGGCGTAATAGATAAATATTTTCGTTTTTAAACTACTTGATTAACCTGCTTGAAAATTGGTAGACATGTTTCTTTCATGGAGTAAATATCCACTACAAAATGGGTTTTGGGAAAAATGAACCCCAAAGGGTGTTGCAGGGGGTTAAGGGGAGATATAAATAATTATTTCTATTTTTAAACCATTAGACGCACAGTGTTGAAATTTGGTAAGCAGATTCCTCTCATAGAATATAGCTACGCCACAAAATGCGTTTCATGAAAATCGACCACCAAGTGGCGTTGAGGAACGTAAGGGGCGCATATTTTTCAATACAATCGAATTCTTACTGCTAGGACTTAGATATCAATAATTTATACATATATATAATCAGTAAAAATTTATAAAACATCATGAAATACCCAGCGAAGCGGGCGGGTAACAGCTAGTTATATATATATGAGATAATTATATTATTAAACACAAAATATAATATTAAGATCCATTTCAAACAAATAAGTTTAAATTAAAGAATTCTATTTTTTTTTTTAAATCGAGTTTAAACTGGCTGGGGTAATAATAAGAGTTGGGGGGGGGGTTAAAAGCAATTTCCCCTAGAACGCGGACGATCACTGGTCTGTTGTTGTTGCTAATCCTGCAGGGTCTGATGAAGTAAATAGTTGAATCGTTAATGATGATCAATTAAATCGTTGACTCTCAAAAAGTCCAGCACAAGAAGATATCTCTTTAGTGAGATCCATGCAACGCATTATGTGTTCGGGGGACACCTTGATCACTGATCTATCATATTGAAGGAATTTTGCTACATAGAATCATATCTAATAAAACTCAATAAATTAAACCAACGATTCAATTTGAATGCACGTTGATTTATATTTTAAAATACAAATTAATGGTGTAAATACTTGTCATTGATTGGATTCACTCAAAATCCAACTCTAATATCGAATTCATTTCTGTGACATTAAGAAGAAGAATGAAGATTAATATTATTTTTCTTCATTACGAGTACACCATTGTTAAAGAGAACTCTAATAATCTTTCATTTATATAGGAAACGAATTTGTGTGATGTTAAATGAGATCGCTAAATCCTAAATAGAGGAATAGAAAATATGTGTGCTTTTATTTTTTAATTACTTCCCTAGGCACTTGGTAAACTACAACTTTTCTGTGTATAGGCAATTTACCATGCGAAAAAAAAGAACATTGAAAAATTTCTCGTCCCTCTGCTCCTTGTGTGTAAACAACTCAAGAGAAAGATGCTCTCCTTTCTGTAGTCAGTTCCCAAGGGAGTGTATTATCTGCCATGTTGCTAACAAGTCCAGACAATCCAAAACAAGGAACAATACAAATCGAATTAAGGGACAGAGAAAGAACGTGGCATCATGTCTCTTGGGAAATATGGCAACAAAAATAGACTTAATTAAAAAGTGAAATCTTCAGACATAATGAAAAAGACTAAACCCGCTGCTAAACGAAAGAGTAAAAAAAAAGAAAGAAAATGCATCTAATTAACGAAGTGAGACAAAATAATTATATTACAAGTTCTTTTTTCCCTTGTTTTCTGGCTGCGAAGAAAGCGAGAAAAACTTTTATAAATTAATTGTATATTTCCCTACAAACATTTTTGTTCATTAAAAAAAAAAAAAATTCTTTCCCTTACTTCCTTTTTAAAGGTTTTGAAAAGTGGAAGAAATACCACGAGGAGGTGTATTTTACCGTAACTAACAAAGGTAATGAGGGAAGCGAGAGAGAGAAGAAAGGCAATATGAAAATTTTATTCAATTCTTTTGGCAATTTGCATTTTTTCGTATTAATTTACGGGAAATAATATTTAACAGGAGAATGCATTTAGCAGTTAATTTTCAGACCTTGCATAAAATTTTTGAGGAAAGAAACCTAATTTTGATGATATGGGGGATGTCTCTTAAATTAAATTTTACAGTATTGATTTTTTTAATTTAAATGCTGTATTATTCCAAAAAAACTTGCGGGTTAAGAATCAAATTTTATATGTTCTTTGTAGATACAAGCTTGGCAGAAGTTTTGGCTCTTAAAAATGGACAAAACTATAATTTTATACCATAGATGTAGCAAGTTTACAAGCTTTCAACAAAGCAAAAATAATTAACGATATATAGACCCTCCTAAAAATATAGAGAGCAAAAGCTTGGTGTAGGAATAAGTTACATAAAAATAAAAATCACTAAATTTTTTAAAACTTTGTTAAGCGCAAAATCTTTATGAAAAACAGAGCAGTAATACAACAATAACACATTTAAAAAACAGTTCATTCTAAGCATAATCATCCGAAATAAAATTCAAAGAATGGGGAATATTTCGAAAGAAAAGTAATACAAAATTAGGGAGATGGGGAACAATACACAAAGCTGAAAATTTCGTAAAATAATACAGTTTAACAATCTGGAGCCAAACGATCAAACACTCCCTCCCCTCCCTCAAAAGAAATTATAAGTATTTCTTTCCGTTGACAATGATTTGTTTATTGAGTTGTTCAAATATACTGATTACATACACCACACACACATATAGCTCATAAAAAAGATACCCTATACGAGTACTAAGAATTGTAAGGAATTTAATGACACATTCACTTTCCCCCCAAAGAAAAACAAAAACAGTGGCCTCTACCGCTGTGCTCGTAGTACAATAATAATCGGGGGCGTTCACATACGCAGCTATATTAAGAAAATTGGCTTTGAGAGATCAGCTAGTTTTAAATATATAAATACCACTTACAAACACAAATATTTACCTTACATGTAGTCAGATAAAACACCCCATCCTGTCAAGTTCTACGTACAGGTAACAAAAGTGTGAATTTGAAGGGGAAAAAAACTTTTGAATTCAGAGGGACGGATAAGGAAACAAAGCAACGCATACAATTAACGGAAATTAAAAATTTCTTCAATAATTCCACGGTCAGAAATAATAATCCCAATTCAACAAGTTCTTCCAACTACGGCTTAATAAGTGCCATCAGAGTTAAAATTCCGGAGTCCCTATGCGTCCCTAACAGCTTCGTAACTGTGACCTGAATTCTAAACTGAATACATAGTAATCTCTTAAGACTCCATTTCCCCCCTCACATAACGAAAACCACCAGAAATCCCTAGACTTCAAAGGAGTGAAGAGGTAGAAAAAGATGCTGGTAAGTTGAAGAAGGCGTGGAAAACTTTTCGAAGTGTGCGTACATTAAACATTAATCACGACGCCGTGAACAGAGGGGGAAAAAATATCTCCAGGTGCGGGGCGGAGGCAGTCGATGGAAGCGTATGGATAAAGTATGAATTCGCCGACTGGGACATCTCTGGTAGCTGGCAGATAAGGAACATGACTCTGGACCATGCTCTCTCTCTCTCTCTGAATTATTGCAGAACGGGGATGGAGGTGAAAGATGGGGGTCTTGTTCCAGCAGGCGGAGGATAATCCTCCCTGGAATATCGTCTGCTGAAGGGTGATGGATGGTGGGACTTAAAAGGAGATTTCACCGCTGATTGGCCGCTGGAGGATCACGTAAGAGATCCAGATTTGTACGGATGAAATTCCCTTAATGGTTTTCGCTCGCTTGAAGTTAAAGGATGCATCTGTTTTCTTTGGCCTATAACTTTGAAATCGTCAAGACAGGGTTATGATCACCAAAGTACTTATTCACTGACAGGTCACATAAGCAGATACATAGAAGAAACATTTCTTCATATACCAAAGTATACAATAATTAAAAAACATGGCGGAAACATTACGATTTTTTTTACAGTGAGCATTGCTCTAAAAAATACAAAAAAAGAAAGAAAGAAAGAAAAGGACCCTTTTTAGCAATATATCTCTTCTCTTCCTTTCTAATGCGGCTGCGGATTGGTAATTACCATTGATGACCTAGTACATTCCCTGGGAGCTGGGAGCACTTTTTAGTGTGGGAACAAGTAGGTGGTAGCATGGCTATTATGTCCAGTAATTTTGTACCGTGGTAAGAAGATGTAAGCGACTTTGTTTTCCACACCCATACTACATCGGCGAGACGACCGTAATTTATTGAACGTCACGATACGCAAAAATCGGTTCCAGCAGTTTCATAATTATGATTCAAAATACGTGCAGTTTATAATCTTGTTTAATCGCAACATCAGAAAATGGAATAAAAGATCAAAGCCACTAATCAAAATTAAAAACTACAAACATCCGATTGAAAAAATATTCCATGTTATTATTAGTAGAAATATCTTCCGTTAACTTTTAGAGGAGGCTTGCAATTTCGGCCATTCCTTGAACCACCTTCACAGTGAATCTCTGTTCATCCGTTGCAGCAGAATCAAGACGAGGTTAATTGTGGAGAATCGCATTTCATCGGATAATTGTCGTGGGTGGGAAACCCGGAGGCATCTCCGTGATTGGCGATCGTGCCTGGCATACTAAGAATCGGTCATCCAATGGCGGAGACAGAAAACTGATTCTACCGTAAATCCGATTTCCCTCGAGTCTAATTGCGATTCCTCAAGAGTCGGATCGTTTCAGGATATCTCTCCGTTTCTAGCCCTCTTGAATTTCAGGAAGTCGCATTCGCTGGCTCGAACGAATCTGTTGTTTGAATTTTCACCCGTTGTCTTAAGGGTCACTGATGGAACTCGAATCAAAGAAGATGGTCTTGCAGTAAACATAAAAGCAACGTTTCAAAGTGCATTTTATATTGCCTTTCTAGAAAGATAGTAGACGGTAAGAGATTCGATTCTATTTAGGATACTTTAATCATTTATCAAAACCAAAAAAAAAAGTTTGTATTACGATTATTTTCATCAATGTTCATACAACAATTTTAAAATGCACACAATATTTAGATTAATTTCTCTTTCGTTAGCATCTGCCTAATAAATTCAGCTAAAGCATGTAAAAATTCAAACTTGCATTCATCAAATACATGCAAATGTTTCATGGCATCATCAGTCCAGAAGTGAATCTAAGTAAAGACCTCGCAAGCTTTATTTTTCATTAGAGCGAATAATATAAATAGTAAATCGAAAAAACAAATTCATGGATCAACAACAACATGGATTCAACATGATCGCATGAATAGAATCATTACAAAATTGGATATAAAAAAAAGAAGTTGGTACTCATTTTCAGATTATTTTTTATTTAAACAGATCTATCAAACCAGATTACATGAATCACCAAAGATTACCATTTTCCACTTCGATTCGTGCAATTCGATGTGCTCATTCCATTCGATTCCAGTATTCAATTTCTGAAATGCCAGAATTGATTTTGTGTGTGTGTTTCATTTCAATATCCTCCTAAAAATCTTTTTGTCCCATACTTAATATTTGTCGTAATATAAAAGGTGTATAGTGGCGCTATTTTAAAATCAAGATTAATTATTCATAAATGAAAAAAAAAAGATCAAAATACGCGATTCTGGATTATATTGAAAACATGTCAACGGGTGACCTACAAAAATTATTTAAAAGAGAAAATAACTGCGACGAGAAACCGCAAAGGAAAAACCAACAAATGATCAATGTTAGAAATTTCAAGTTTCAGATTCTTCCATTGAAAGTGATAGTCACGTCATTGCGGATACGAAGCACGAGCACATTTAGGGCCAGCAAACTGCATCGAAGGCACGCTAAGAATTTTCTAAAAGAGCCCGAATTCTTTCAGCATCATTGCACTATCCCAGTTCATTTATTTTACTTTGTATGCCCCCCCAGTATACAAATTAGTCACTTTTACGCCTCGTGGAAAGGAAGGCGAAAAAAGAAGAGGTGACGGCACAGAAGATTCTCTGAAAGAAAGATTGCTACAGCGTCACATTATCAGACTCAACTCCGATTGATTCATCAGTGTTCGGTTCTATTCGCTCACTTTCACATTCTTCTTCACTTTCTCAAAGAAAAAAATATTCTCCCCGCCTCCTCCCTCCCTCGGGATGAGAAAGGATGAATCAGCTGGTTGCTGCAGTGATTTGATCTGTCTAAAATCAGAGGAAAGTAGAAGTGACATTTATTAGTAATTTCCACTAGATATATTTCAGAAAGGATATTTTTTTTAAACTATCTTCTTAACATTCATTTCAAAAATTGGGATTTCGATTTTACTTGCATTTTGCTTCGAAACGTAATGCGGAAGGCAAAAGTAGAAAGAAATGCAAAATTCTGATGAATTAGAATGAAAGAAAAAAACACATTAAAATAGAAATAAAAGTTAATATCGATGGCAGCTAAAATAAGCATTTCTATTCATTTCAAATAATTTCCTTCTTTCAATTAGAATTGGTGGTACTAAACGAAAAACAACTAAGAGAGAGAAAGAGCTGCGCACATATTAAAATACTTTTCTATTTCCCAATTATAACACGAAAATTCCTGATCTTTACTGTATAAATCCACACTATCAAAATAATAATGGTAATTTAAATAAATCTTCGTACTCTTCATAAACCAAATGAAATCATTCAATCAGAAAATTAATTCTCTTCGTCACTAATAGTAGATTTCTCAATGCATATGTATCGAAAAGAGAAAGAAAATATTTATTGAAGCAGAGTTCGGAAATTGTATGCGAAAAACGCCGCCAAATGTGATTTATATAAGAAATACATCAAAACATCTAACTCATAGAAGATTTTTTTAAAAAATGTAACACCCTTTTATGTTTCTGAATAAACCAATTGCTTGGCTAACGTTAGCTACATACGGCCTCAAGGTGCATTTTTTTCTCCCATTTAGCCAATAACAGGTTTAATTGATTGATTATAATTTACATCGCATTCTGAAACAACATGAAGGCTATTGGCGACTGACCTCGTAATTTTGAACAACGGACAAGTGACAAGGGTGACTCCTAAGCTGGCACACTCTCCTCTCCAAAACACCACACCATGTCATAATGAGGATTTGGGGCATATAATGATTCAACACATCGACCCTCAACACGGACGGTCTTTAGTGGCACAGAATATCGAACCCACGACTTGACAAACGACCACGAAATTGAGATCATGACCTCTGGACTATCGCGGCTACCCAGCCAATACCTATACCTGAGCAATAAATATCTAATAACTGGATAATGACAAACATTTAAATTGCATTCAACATTGGAAAAATTACTTCGCATCCCCGTCTCCTCAGAGTTTTTCATTGAACACGTTTGGTATAGCGAGTGTTATTCCTTCTCACTGATAGTGCGTTAATACTTAAGACACTGCGACAAGAGGCGAGGAAACATTCACGTAGTTGGTACCTATATCTGAATTCGATAATAATGGTTAGTTCATTAATTGTGATAAATTGTTTTAATAATTATTGCTAAAATGAGACCAAAATTGAATTTAAGAAAAGGTACAACATCCCCCCCCCACTTCCAGAACCCTTTTGTCTGAGCAAAAGAAAGACCATCGAAACCAAGAAAAGGAAAAAGAGGGGAGGGAGAGATAATTTTTAACTATAAGTGGAAAAATGGTTGTTTTCTTCAAAGCACAACGGGAAACATATTTGCTAAAATTGTCAAAAAAACCATTGCCACGAAAAGGTGTCAAGTATAAAACGCCACAATACGTCTTGTCACAGGATAAGTACGAGAAAATGAAATTGCAATGATGAGAAATAATTTATGACGAAATCAGCTTAGATCATCGTCAATCGAACGTTTTCTGTGAAAAATACGCAAAGAAAAGATTTTTGTTGTGTTAGTAAAATGAAATATGAGTTTTAAACTATATAAAAATAACTCCCCCACCCCCTTTCCCTTTTTTCCTCTCCGAGAAATGTATCACATTTTCTTTCTATTAGTCACTGTTGAGAGAAAAACAGAATAGGAAAGCCATAATAGACTGCACAAAAAAACAAGTGCAACGAATCCCATGATTCGAGTACACGCGATACAGACTGGTGATGAATGGTTCATAAAACTGAAACAATGCCAGGTGACTAAAAATGTGAAGATATGATGACTTACTCGTTTCACTACGGAACACATTATTATGTTGAATGCTCGAAACATGCTCTTCAAGGTTATTTTATACACATCTTACAATATTTAGCTACAAAGCTATGATAATAATGAGAGAGAAAAATCACACAAGATACAGAACAAACAGAAACAGATGTATGGATTGAATCTAAAAGGAAAACAAAATACGTTATCTAAATTATAGAAGAATGCCGTAATATTCGAAACCTCAGAAACTATAAGACGAATTAATTTCATTTGATTACAATTTCGAATTTAATTTGGTTAACTCAACAAATCTGACTCCAGCAGGGGAAAAAATTCGTAATTTTCTAAAGTAATTAAAACATTCAGCACCTAGTTAATTGGCGGGGAAATAACCCTAACAAATGAGCTTAACAAAAAACATTAAAATCAGCTATAAAAAAAATATTTTTTTAATCGTTTTTTCTTACTAGTTAAAAAAAAATAGCTGAACAAGATTTAATGTAATCCGATTTCCACAAACCTAGCTGAACCGCTCCTCTCGATCAAGAGGAGCGTAACATGCAAATTGACACTTTAATGAGAAAAACCCACATCCTTCCTCCTCTCCTTTGACACCCTCCACCGTATACACACATGACTGAAAAATACAAACAAAACCCCTCTCACTTTTCCACATCGAACCAGACAACTCAGATTTTTTTTTTAACCACCTGAACCTCGGAGCAGAGCATTTCCAATTTTAATCCTTCGCGCTGTCTATCTAAGAATCGATGACGCAAGGCAGACGGAGGAAGGAGGCATTTTAATTTAAGCGCGAAGCTCCCCCACCCCTCTTTCAGAAGGGAGAAACCTGTTATTTATTACCAGCTTCTTCGACTTTCAAAGGGGCGCGCAGGTAAGAGCCACTGATTACCCAATCAGAGTGCGAAATGCTTCAAGTGCACCAATGAGGGACGCCGCTCGAGTAGTTTTTCGGTGGAACATGCTGGTTTTTGCAATTAATTGCAATTTCATCAAGCAAAGAAACTCACATTAGAGAGACGTTAAGTGGTGTGAGCCACAGACGTGGTTTTTGAAGGCTGTTAATGAAGATATGAAAAGTCTTAATGAAAACGAAATTTTGTGACTTCATTAAAACCTCAAAGGGGAAAAATAACATTTTTTAATAATAAGGGTTTCCTACACTAATAGACAATATAATTTTAGTTTTCGATTTTATTAAAAATGATTCGTTGACTTTGAATTACACAAAAACCTTAATTATGGTAGAAAACTACATTTTTTGATCGAGATCAAATATTACAGTGGTTCATATAAAAACGCTCTGGGAACATATTTCTCAAAAAGCTATTTAATAAAATCAGCGAAACTTCAAAAGAAAACGAATACTTTTTCAAAGGGACTGGCACGGAATTTGTACGCAAATGAAAGTCGACAGCAGAAAATCAAAGAAAACCAAGAACAAATTTCATCCAGTTGGACAATCGCAAATGCGATCCCAATCTATCCAATCGCACACATTAAATTAAATAATTTTTTTATATATATATAAACGTTAAAAAATTTAAAATTTGATCATGAACTTTTTGTTCACTTTGAACCACGTTTATTATAATTTTTTGATTATTCATCATTTTTCCCCATTTTTAATGCTTAAAAAGAAGCATTTCAGATTTGCTAATTTAATAAATAATTCCGAAAACCCTACAAAAAGGACCTCAATTCTGTTTCGCATGTAGTTTGATATTTTAAGCAATTTTCTCCAAGTGTGACGGTAATCATTGTCGTTGCACAAAAGCAATTACTTCATTATTTGAGTAAGTAAATTTTAGACAAAATGTCCAGATTTGTACTCTAGATTTAAACTCGTCAGTTAACGTAAAGGCTTCCACGAACTCATACATAATATTTTTACTCTGATTGCACAACATTTTCTCTGTTAAACAATTCAAAGTCTAGAGGTAAAACTATTTTTTTTTTTTAATTTCATACCGGTAAGTTTTGAAAACAATTGACATTGGAAATAACTGTTGAAACAATTATAACAATAAAAAAAAAAAACACTTTCGGGTGATTTTTTTTAAAATCTTAAAATTCGATATCGAGATCCTGAACGTTTTGTAAAAACAAACTTATAAAAAAAACTTATAAAACATTGCTATTTTTTAAAATATACAAAACCGTTATTAATCTTATTTTAAACCTAAGAAAAAAAAGAAAGAAGTACAGTTTCTTGGATGAAGATGAGACATAAAAAATATATATAATAGTCCTTTTCTTAAATTATTAAAACCAATTTTAAAAATTTAATTGCGAAGCTGGCACCCCTTTTTAGACTTTGAAGCTACAACATATTTAATTATTAAATGCAAAGGTTAGCCATCAGGAGGCAATGTTATTTTTTTTAAAAAAATTACATCAATCAAATAAAAGATTTTTAAAAATGTTTATTGTTATAACATACTTTAAAAATTAAGTGCAACAGACGTGAATTGCAACATAAGTCATTTTCAAACGAATTAATTGGCAACTAAAATTTGGAGGCTATAAACTGTAAAAATACGACGCACTCAGCAGATCAAACATAAACACAAACATGACCTACCCAAAACGAAATCATACACACTCCTAACCCCCAAACCCGTCCAATCTTCGCAAGAGGAAAAAAGGTTACGATTCCTACTTCGGTCTATAGAAATAGTCGCTTTCTTTTCAAAACTATTTTTTTAAAGAAAATTTCTCCATTTCGCCGATCCATTCGCATGTGACTTATACCTATATTTTCAATTGTGTGTTTTCAGATGTTTGATAGAGAACCACAAACCTGATTATCCTACATAAACATGTCCCCTTACCTTATGACGAGGTATCCTTAAGTACACACAAAAAGAGAGAACCCGGGTCGGCCGGAAAGCAGTTCGCCAGCTGTCGGCGTTCCGCCCCAACCACGTCAGCAGAAGGTAAGGTATGGCGATGCGTTTGTTTACGTACCTGTACATACCATCGCGTGAGCCGGGACATGCTGTGGCGCCTCTTCCTCGCCATGGTGTTGCTGCTGATGCTGCCCCAATACACCACTCACTCGCAAACAAGGACCCTCGCTGTCGTACGAGGTGGACGTCCGGCACAATCGCACAACACACACATGGAGTGACGCGCCTCTCCTCTGTTGAGGAAGGGAGAGGGGTTGTCTCCATACTGACGTGTGTACAGGAATGCGGAGCTCACGCGTACGCTCGCGTCATTCGTTCGGTGTTTGATACTCAGTGAAAACAGGTAAATCAGATATTTGTTTTTTTCCTCGCATTTCTCAATGGTCGTAAAACAAACAGAAGAGGTTTTACTCTCTACTGATTCATACGATCGGATCAATACATTTAAACCTCAATTCTTCGATTATTGTATTGAATTGAATTCGAGAAGCTTCCGGACGAGTACATTCTTTCACATAAAAATGATCTAGTTTTAATTTAGATCAATTAATGTTGTAATAAACTTAAACAATAGGTTACTGATATCGCTCAATTTTGTAGTATAAGAGTCGCACTAGATCCATGAATAAATTATCACCAGATAGATGTCTCTACTCCATGTTTCATGAAAATTTTCTAACCCAAATGAATGTGGCAACAAGAATCTCAACCAGTTTATCATTATTTCGAACGAAATACAACATGTATATACATTATTGCTAATCTTCATTTAGAGTAACACTCTAGTAATCCACACTAAGTTAGTTTAAAAAAATTCACAAAAACACGATATATGGATCCATTTCTCTTTCAAGAGAAGAAATAAATACAAATTGATTATATTTATATTATATAATATGGATTAAGGTCTTCCCTTTTAAAAGGGGGAAAAAATCATCGGCCCACATACCATCATTATTAATTCACGGCTGGTTAGAACCCAAATAAGACACTAATGCAAAAATTAAATTTATTAAACTGTTAACAAACTCTTTTTTTTTTTATAAATAAAAAGTGGGGTTCTTCGCTCTTTTTGACAGCGAAACTCATTTAATTCCTACCGCGGACACTTCATCAATGAACGCAGCCCCCCCCCTTCCATACCCCACCACTGATCCTTCATTAAGACGAGAAAATGAACCTCATCCATTAGAAGGTCTGCATCAATTACGCGAGGAGAGCTTTCTTTCTTACAAACTTTTTTTTTAAAAGAAGTAATCCTAAAAGTTTGGGCTGTTTTTTCCCCCCTCGTCTTCCATGGAACGGTTGAGTTTTATCGGAAGGAAGATAATTATTTTGGATAATAACACATGATGTGTAATTCTATCGGCCAAAAATAATCACTTCGAACAGAAGGGAGGAGAGAAAAAGCGATGCCAATTTATATTCAGAAAGTCGGTAATTAATTGGTTTCTGCTTAAAACTGTGACTTTTATTCAAAATTAACCTTTCCATTTTTGAGTTGAGTAACACAGTTGTATTTTTCAATCATTTTCAAAAACTGGTGCATTCTGCTCCTCGTTCACATTTATGATAGCGCATTCTAGTAAAATTTTGCACGCACTTTTCGATAATGATAGCAAAAAATTTAACATCATACGATTATTTAAATGTTGATGAATATTTGTCTTCTCGTTAGAATTAAAATATAACAACGATACTGTTGCCATACGCGAAAAGTAATACATTCCCTTTAATTTTTCACACAATAAATGTGGAAATGTATATCCCTTTAATTATTTTTTTCCAAAAATAAACTGCCTCTAATTCAAACAAGATCAGAAATTTAAACAAAAGTCAAATCTTGTTAATTCTATAGTTATAAATCCGTCCCCCCCCCCCTCTCATGATTATAATAAAACATCAAAATGCATAGTTTTGCCTTTCTATAATAAATACTAAAATATATCGATCGCAAAAATGAAAACGATTGATTTCACATTCATTTTATAGTTATAATCCATGAGTCAACGATTTATTCTGAATGAGAAATGGTGTCATATCTCGCAAGCTTGAACCGGTTTCAAATCGCCGAAGACAAGTCTTCCTCGTCAAGGACAAATGCATATTTTTATGGTATAGACTTAACGGAAAATACTGAAAACACACGTGGATAGCGGGGATAAGATTGCGCACCTGTCGTTCCTTTAAAAAACAGAAATTGCAACACACAACTTATTTTTACTTGCTAAAAAAATCAATGCTTTAAATTTTAGCTAACAGATTTGGTATAAATGTACATACACATACATTCATACGCACGATCACGTACAAATCATATAAGAGAATAGCAGAAGTCCATTGGGAACAATAAGGTATCTACTTTGAAGAAAATCAGTTCAACCTCCTGGTTTTTAATGAGAAGTATTTGAAATGGTAGAAATTATTCCCCCCCCCCCCAATTTTCACCAAAGTTCGAGTTATTGTAATATATGGTGGAACTCCGTGTTTTGAAAAATTTCTCAAGAGAAAAGTCCTTCGATTCGAAATCGATTTCAGATTGATTGAAGTAGCTCACACACACAAAAACGATATTTTAACGAGGTCTAAAAATAAACAGAACTTAAAAAAAATCCATCGAAATAAATCAAATAACTTATCAAATTTAGTTTCGATTTACGTTATCATCAACACTGGAGTAATTAATCCTGCTCGAAGAGGGCGACATATCGTCCAGTATGTTATATAAACTCTTGATTCGATTCAACCATTGTTTGATTGTCAACGTCTAATTTAGATGACGGACAGCGTAACTTTGAATGGTCAAATGATGAGGATGACACTTGAGCTGGTACTCCACTTCCCCACTACTTCAACGAGAGGACTTCCAGCCCCGATCAATTTAACTTACATCAGCCTCGCTACACGAGGAGGCTTTATTGCCAGTAGAACTCAA
This sequence comes from Trichonephila clavata, assembly GCA_019973975.1. Taxonomy (NCBI): domain Eukaryota; kingdom Metazoa; phylum Arthropoda; class Arachnida; order Araneae; family Nephilidae; genus Trichonephila; species Trichonephila clavata. The sequence continues at coordinate 212,257 of BMAO01035984.1, read as the reverse complement.
ATGAAACAATTCGATCCACAAGGACGATGGTAATTCGAGCGGTACGATGCAACTATGAATCGCCGAATGGAATGATAGAAACGACTGCAAACATTTTTAATTCAAACAGACATAGTCCTAAGTATTATAGACTGAGGAGGTTTCGAAAATTGAGGTCTAGTCTTAGTCTAGTATAACAAAGAACGTTGGGAATAAATCTTTCTAGTTTTTTTTGTGGGACTTTTTTAAAAATTCAAATAAAGTAAGGATGATTCAACAATTATCCAACATAACACAACAGATTCTAATTATCATCACTAATGAGTATTTAAAATATTAGATATCATTTGCCTGTGTTCAAAGAACATTCCATCGAATATACGCTCTCATATACTATCTTCAATGCAGTGATCTCCTTCCGTAAAATCAACTCAATTATGACTGAGTGGTGTAGGAGAGGGGGAAATGAAGGCAGAGAGACCTACAGGTTACACAAAGGCATTGTGTGCGTCCTTCCCCCAGGGTGACGTGCGATAGCAGCTAAACACATAAAGAAGGTGAGAAGGGGTAGGGGAAACCCGTCCTTCCTCCTCTGCAACAAGGCCCAAAGGGTTAACGGACTGCAGGCCGCCGACTCACGGGCCGCGATTCGTCTCGGCCCGTGTGAACGAGAGGCATTCCCAGTAATTGGCATCGTTACAAAATGGTATTTAAACTGAAGCGATTCTATAAATTAAGACGAGAAATGAACGTTTCTTAGAAGCTACTCACGAAAAATGGATGGGACGTCATCGAGTGACGCGGAATGGAAAAACGTCAGCAATACGTTTGTATCCGATCGTATCCAGAAAGGAAACCAGCTGATGATCTGTACGGTTTTTTTTTAAAGCTATGGAATTCGTTTTAGTCGATTAAATGGAATTTCGTTTTTAGAAAAAAGTATTCCGTTTCGAAAAATTTGGAATTAAATGAATGCTTTCACTTTAAGGAATGAGATACGGTTTCTATAAATTCAGATGAAACACTCAGAAGAGTTTTGTACAATAACATACAATTATTTAAAAATACAAATTTTCCTTTACTATGAAAATATTAATAATACGTGGGTTGATTAGGTATAAAAATACGCGGATTGGATACGTTGATAAGTTTTTTTAACTCCAAAATTGAATTTTCATTAATTATATTTATATCTCTTTATCAAGATAGCTAAAATATTAACACGCTAATTTTCATGTCCTCATATTAAGAAATAAACTAGAAATAAGATAATATTAAGACAAATGAAAATACAATGTGTCTCCGGTAAAATCACGTATTTTTAACAACAATAATACCAAATTTTAAAAAAAGTAATAAAGCATAGAATAGCAACATAAAAATACGCTACTACGCTTTTTTATGAAATCTTAAAAATGTGTTTAATTAGGGGGTCTTTTCTTCTACAGAAAAAAAGGAGTTCCCTCTTAGTGGATAGAACATTAAAAGTGACAGGAAATGACGCTTAAACAAAAACTGCACTCATTTTTTTTTTTTTTTAGTCTTAAGATGGAAATATTTAAGCCTTTTTTTAAGAAAAGTTCTCAAAGACAAATTTTCTAATTAAATATGACATGAGAGATAGCAAATGCCAGATCTCGTCCTAGAAAGAGCACTGATGTTTGTGTAAACACTTATATTTCCCCTGGATCAAAAAGGGTTAGCAGTGCAACTGTTTGACGGGATACACAGAAGGTAAATTTAGTAACATTTCAAATTATTCTACTAGTTACCTCCGAAGTCATTTTAATGTTCAACAAGAATCAATCATCAAAACTTCCGGCTAGGTCCCTCATTGTAAATACAACACCAATATATTAGGCACGGCAGTATTTGGCGATTCACCATAGAGCATTCCTAACCGAAATAATTCAAAGAAACTCCGCAGAATTAACCGGAAGACAAAAGTGGGTTCGTCTTTCTGAAGAGAAACGTAAATCAAAGGCAATATGCCTGAGAGTCCTCTCTCCATTTTCGTCTAGAATGAATCAGTGCATTCGGAAAAATTAAGGATTAAATCGACATTTTAGACAGAAAATATCATTTAGAACCATAAAAATTAAATAAAATGAAACTAAATACAATTGAAGAATTCGAAATCAAACTTTCGATAAAACTGAAAATATTAAAATATTGAGACAGAAAGTGATCGATCAAATCATTATTTCCTGTTCCTTTGTTTTGGGAATAGACTGCATTCGTCCTCGAGAAGAAAAGTAGATTCAAAGTGAGTTTGTATAACACACAGGGGCTAGAAAACAAAGGAAGGTTTATAAGGGACCACAGTCGATAAAATACATGAACATAAAGCAGATAAAATTAGGGACATATTTATATAGAGAATGAGTAAATCAATGTTTATGAACGTCGCGAAATTTTGAACATCGGTTCAGAGACGAGGGGGGACACCAGAGCTGGCACCCTATTCTCCAAACTTCTGCACCATGGCAACATGAGGACTTTGTCCCATAGATTTGGCATGCATCAGGAAACACGGCGGGTCTTCAGTGGTATCGGGACTCGAACCCACGAAACGAGAATGTCGCTCGCGAGTTCGTGACCATGATCACTAGGCTACCTCTTAGATTCGAGGCCTCACACAGAAAAATATGTGTTTCAGAGGAGAGATCGTTATTAAATATAACAAAAGTGAAGTTTTATTGAAATTATTATTTGTTAATAAATTAGCCTACAGCAGTAAGGTTTTGTAAAAGCTCCACCCAATGCATTCAGTGGACCACCGTAATTTCAATCGCTTATCAAATCCAGAGAAGAACGAGTGACTCATCAACACACAAAATAAGAAAACTTCTATATTGGCACTTAGGTGGTGTATTTTTATACAAATATTTCTACAACATATAACTTTTAAACCGATATTTCATATTTTAAAGTTGAGATTAGATACTACCATTAGTAAAAAAAAAAATTCAAAGTTCAATAAATTCTGCTTGGAGTATTTTGATTAAGTCAGACTAAGAATAAACACACATCGATACTTCCGTAAAGCTCGGTTAATTTTCTTTATTATAGTGTACTTTTAGAGGGAGTGGATTAGACGAAATGACTGCGAGTTCTTCCACGATTGGAGCAATCCCTCAAAATGACTTTTCTGCGATGGCCATCATCATTTCGCGCAAGGGGACCAAGGACGATTTTCCGAAAATTTAAAACTTCTCACCGCCCCATGAAAAGAGATTCGTGATTTTTACGACGCTCAGTAAAAAAGAGGGATATGCTAGCACACAGGGTAGGAAAGATCCCGCACGGCCTCTCCTTTTATTTCGAACACACACAAAAAAAAGGAAGGTTTTGAATCCAATGGTGTAGAGAGAGAAGGGAGGACAGATCGTCAAAAGATGCGGTCGTCCAATCCAGAGAAGGCCATAAAAAATCACGCCAGAAGCCGGACAGGGTTCCAAATTTTTACGACCGCATTTACTTCTGAGGGCTCCGCAGTGTAAAAATATTCTTTATGGAAAAAGACAGGGGAAATCGATTTGACCTTTACATTTTTACGATCCTGGTTGCGCCCCCAAATAAATAACTCCCAGGCTAATTGCTGAATGCAGATGATTTTTCAATAAAATTTGCGAGATATATTTATAAAACAGAGTAGGTCTGTGTGTTGTGTTCCGATTTCTTAGAGCGCGCACATACTAACGTAAAAGCCTTTATTAGCTTTTCTCGGAAAACTCATAGCCGCAGTAATCGAATGGCTGAATCGCGAAATTCGTAACTGGCAGTTCATTTGTCCCAGTTCAAAGAAAGATCATTTTGTTGAATAATAAGGGTTGTTGCATAGTGAAAATTGTGGAACTTAAGAAAGTGAAGTGAAAACACAATGCGAGTATACCCAACTGATTTATTTCACCAATATTTCTTGTGCTATGTTACTTCCATGTCATTTTATGACGACAAGGTATTTTATTGCAGATTTATTTTAAAATTCTTCAGCACGTAAGATCAATTTTACGAGCAATGATTTTGGGAGAAAGAAACTAGGAAAACTAAGAGTGCAGGATTAAAACTTTAATAATTTCAAGGGAAACTATTCTTCATGTGGGAAACATGATTCCACACGACTTGTCTTATATCTCCCAATTTATACATAAACAGAGAGATGAATTTTGAACTTGAATATAATTGTTTTAAAGGTCAATATTTCTTAATTTGCATTTCGAACAAAGAATATTGGATGAATGAATTGTCTAAAATGATTGACACCAAAATGTGAATAGTATAATAGTATTCAAGACATTCTTTAATTTTTTTGAGGGAGAAAAAAAGGAAATTAACTTGTATTTCAATTTTACTTTTTTGATAAATGAGTTATAAAATTACACAAATTTTGTTTTAAATCACTACAAAATTCAGAACGCCGCCGTAATCAAAATGAAAAAGAGCGAAAATCAGAAAATAATATTATAAATGAACAATAGATGGCGCCATGATCTATGCTACGTTTTCAACAAAGTTGGTGAAAGGAGAAAAACGCGATTCCCCGGTTTATTTCGAACAAAATAAATTAAGCAAATATGTGTTACGTCAATTAGCAAATTAGAGAATGTCATGCGTTTACTTAGTTAATTTCTACGACATTCTTTCTTTTTTTTATTAACACGGGTCAATTTTTATCCAAAAAATAAGAAAAAGAACAAGAAATTAAAACATTTATTCACTCCATGCAGATGAAAATAAACGTTACTTAATGAGTTTTAATGACAAACGCTTAAATTATCTTGCAAAAGTATTGTTTTTGAAGTTTAAACGAAAATATTTAAACAATTCCTTCAATAACAATATTAAGAGAGAAAAGCAAAACAATGAAAATATATTTTATTATGGTACATCGTGAGCAATGAGTGTGATTTTTTTTCCAAATTAAAATATTTCAGATCCGATATATGATATCTGATACTTATAGCGTTATAACGGGAAAATTAGAAAAATCAATTTCAAAACCTACAAATGTCATCTATTCCATTATGACGACAACTGACACTAAAAAAAATAATACCACCTTTAGAATAATGTTCCTAACTGGGTTGAAGTTATACAAAATTCTGCAATGTTTTAATTAGGAGTCAACGATCCATTTTTTTTTTATTTTTATTCTACGTTTTTTCCCATTGTGATGATTTAATAATTTTTTTTAATGATCCATTTATTTATGCTGAATATTTCACGAGATAAGAAAATAATTGCAGCAAATTTATTTTACACATAGATTGTTTATTAATTTCGCACTCAGAAGCAACACATGGGCTACTAGTGAAGGACTTTCTTATTTTCGAATCATAGTGAAGTGAACACTTGAGCTGCCACTCCACTCACCATGTGAAAGCGAGGATTTTACTTAACCCCTCCCCCAACAAGATGCGACTTAACTGAAACACCTGCTACAATCCCACATCCATGACCACGTGAGTACAGGCGCCCTCTTGTGATCACTGCAACGGCAGTCTAATGTGATCACAAAATGAAAATAAATTGAAAATTGAAGTCATTTCATGGGTTAATTTTAGTATTCTTTTTTACTTATTTGTTTCTGATCCTTTCTGCTATAATTATGCCTTGAAACTTGGTTTTTAAAAATTTATTCTAGTGCAACTTACCGAATACCATATTTCGGTTACCCTATTAACTTTTTCTAAAGCATTGAAAACATTATGTAGTTATTTAAGACTTTGAAGTTTTGATAATCATTCGCGATTCCAAGAAACACAAGATCCTTAATTGCTTTCACGTGTCTTATCAACCGAGTTACAATATTCCTTAAACTATTATGTCATTTCTATAAATAATTAATTATTCCTTTCACCTAAACACATAACCATGTCTTTTATTCCTGGGTTTATTCCTGTTCTTCTCTGTAAATAAAAACTTTATATTTGAATAACTTTCTCTCTTGTATTTTGGCATTTGTACGAGGAGCATGCTCAAATAATTCTCCTGATGTTCAACATAATTAAATGATGAGATCAAGATCAAGCCTCTTTATTTTTTCAACCACGACAACTTCATCATTGTTCCCTAAAGTGTAAATCTTTCGCTGCAACATATTTCATATTATATATAACGCTGAAAAATATTCAGTCAAAAATGTTACTAGAACAAAAGACTTTACTTTATAATTCGATTATGTAGGAGAAAAAAATCCAGTCGCTCTGTATAAATTATCTGAACGACGCATTTTCAGAGGGAAAAGGTCGGAAATTTAATTATTGAGAAAAAATTTCTTAATTTGTAGATTTTAATAGCATTTTTTTAAAGTATGCTTATTCAATACATAAATATTATTAATGTACCCGAAGGCTAATTGATAACAATAGAAATAAATTTTGGGCTGATTACAAGGCAACAAACACTTTTTTCCGTAAATTGAATTAAACCCTTCAATCACCAAGCAATCGAATGACAACATTCATCACTTTCTAAATAATAACTTTTCTTAATATGAATAATAACTTTTCTTAGTCTGAAATATAAGGATTATTTTTAGATTAAAAAAAAAAACATTTTATACAGAGAAACATCGATTGGGAAAAAAAATCGGTTTCCAATAGTAGGATCGGAAACACCCCAAAAAATCAAAACCTTCCAATTCTATGTAAATGGATAGATCATGTACGCTCAACATTACCACCCCCAAGTAAAAGGGGGAAGCAGGGTAGTAAGACCGATGAAAAAGAAAATCCTTTCAAGAAATATGTGCCACTATTGTCCATGCGGAATTGGAAAAAAAAAAATTACAACTTCGCACATCAGTTTCTGCAATGGAGTTTGCAGCTCCAGACGCGACATATCACTTGACAGGAAGAAAAAAAAGAGAAATGAAACAGATAAAACCCCAGTTTATTGGTTTATAAATCATACCTGCCCCCCATAAAGGACTTAGCCGGTTCATAACAAGAAGATAAAGCAAATTAACGATTCCCCGTAATGTACACAAAGAGACTCGTGTGTCACCTGGTAAATGGAATCAGGAGCAAGCCTGCCTCTTTATTTCCACCAGGATTTAAGGTCTTGATTTACCGCACACAAGGATCGTTTGCGCCCATTCCATACAGCCACGAAATGGAACGTTTAGGGAGTATGTGTTACAGTAACACTGGAAGTGTTGATCAAACACGAATGCGAAAAAGGGAAAGTACGAATACACGTGCGAAAAGGGACTTACTTCTCAGTACATTTTCTTCTAATTATATAATTTAACAGCATTCTTTGTTTTATATATCTCCATACATACTTTTCCATAATAATGGCGAAAACAACGATTAAAATATTTTCAACAAGTTAAAAAATTGGATCTTAAGATTAAAACTTTAAGTCTATTGCGTGTCATCAACTAAAAAATTTCATGATTTGTCTCCCTTCTTTCAGAATTTGTCTTTTCCTGTAGATAAAATTTCTAACCTTAAGTAATTTTTTCCTAAAGTTGGCACAGATGAAAATTAGTAATAATGATAGCAAAAAAATCTTAGTGTAAATATTTTACACTTGAATCAATGGAAAATGCTGCTATACCAAACAGTACCATTTTCGTATCATACCTCAATACACCGTCAAATAAATTCTTTTGATTTTATCGGTTGTCTTGAACAAAAAAGGTATAAAATAAATTATGTAAGAAATAATTAAAATTTATTAATAAAATAAATTGTGTAATAAATAATTAGCATTAATTGAATTATTAGCATTAAATTATAAGTAATCTACATACAATGTGCATAGATTGTAATCAATAAAAAAAAATCAAGAGCAATTTGGGAAGGGTCTGGATTTCTTATATCCCCCCCTTTGTGTGTGCCATTGATACGACGATATATCAAAATATTCGTTTCTAAATTGACTATAGAACATTCTTAAAATAAACTTCATTTTACACTAAAAATTAATTCAATTAACTAAGTGACGAAACTCTCAACGGTTGTTTAACTAAGAGGTTTCCGCACTCGGTGGATTTTAACTCGGACTCGACACGGAGTGAATGAATATTAACGTCGCACTATTCAGTTACACGAGGGCTTTTGGCGGCGGATCTCGTAATATTGAAACAAACAGAAGACTAGCAGACCAATGCTACTATTCGCAAAAACATCTGTTATGCCTCTGAGCAAACTTCGGAAAGATGTTTCTTTAAATTAACTTTGAAGCAACAGTGAAGTAGTCGACAATATGTCCGACAGAAGAATTACTATTATTATTTAACTCCGCTTCTGATCAATTTATTAGTACTGCACACATTTTTCCTCTATAGGAAAGTAACAACTAAAAACTTTTAATGACACGTAGGGGAGGGGGGGAGAATCCAAGTTAGTTTTAAGAAGGGAACATCGCGGATAGCTGGTTACAAAGCAAATTAAAGTAAAACCCTTCTTTCGTCAACAGAATTGCAAACCCAATTGATTTACATATAAAATAGTTTCCAGATTCCACTCGTTTTCTTATTATTTAAAATGTAACGAAATTTTTCATCAAAGAAAAAATACACATACGTAAAACTTTCTTCAAATTTTATCCTCATTTCGCTTACGTTTCAATCAATATCGAAAACGTTAGGCTCCAGAAAAAAAAAACCTGAATAACTATAAAACTTTAAGAATTGATAAATCTTGAGAGAAAAATAAATTCTCAAGAAAAACATCACTGTATTTGATTCAAACAAGAATGAGAAATAAGAAAAGGGGCATTTTTGAAACTCTCAAGGCCGTCTCTGTAAAAACTATTTCACTGTACAAAGAGCCTTCTTGCAGTGAAGACAACTTTTAGTCGCTGCAATACTGAAGAATAGTATCAATTTCCAGTACCTTTAAAATTTGAAGAGAGAAATTTTTTAATTTAAGGACCAAAATAGAAATTGATATCTATAGAATAAATGAAAGAAACATAAAAAAATTATTAACTGCAATATTTTAAAGTGTTTCCTAATAATACAAAGTAAAATAGAAAGGACAAAAAAAAGTTTCATTCATGTATCAAACGCATAAAATAATATTATTAAATAATTATAATATTGAAAAAATGTTATTCCATCAAGTATAATACGGGAACGTCAATTCAAATGCAATTAAAAACGAACATATTTTTTGGCAAGAATTCAGGTCGAGACAAAGGTTCAATTCAATTACGCCATCTTGCTAATTCCAGGATTAATATACATGATAAAAATATTCTATTTTAAATTACTTTTAATTAATCAAATTCCAATAAATAACTATAACTGATAATGCTTCCAAATATATCTTATTTATCGAAAATAAAAACAAGAAAGGAGATTGTATTTGTGCTTGGAAATAAATAATTTCTCTTTTGTGATTACGATACCCCCAAATATCTCTTTCTTTGTGGAATGGGAAAATAAAAGATTTATTCAGAGAGATCAATATTTTTATTAAATTTTACTAATATCCGGGAAATAAGCTCTTTATTTGGATAGATAAATTATCCACATCACACGAATTATAAAAGATCATGCTTATGATATATAATCGCAAATAACTTTTTCAGAGAACTTATAATATAAACGCCAGGATAAATTCTAGGAAAAAAATATATTGATATTTTTCTACCTATTTTATTAGCTTCACGATTTTACGAAAAACGAAAGATGCGAAAATAAAATCAGTTCCAATGAGTATGATTTGGAGATAAATCTAGACCAGAATTACAAAGAAATTCGAAATTGCAAAACAGATAGGGATGGAAAGCATTTAAAACGAATCGTTCTCTGCCTCGTTCGAAATTCTGGCGCCGTTCGTAGAGGTTCTATTCGTCGCCGAAGACCCATAAACATTGGTTTTACGGTCAAATGTGAGCTTCATTGGACACAAACGGCAAAAGGACAGAAACGGTCACAAACAACTCTCTCTCTTCGTGGAACACATAAATAATAATTGTTTTTATTGAGATTCAGTATTTTTAAGACTTACCATTTGACGTAATATATATGGTTTTCAATTTCCAGTTGAAATGACCTTTAAAGAGTTTGTAATTTAAAATCAATTTCGTGACATATTAGAAACGTAAGATATCAAAGCCCATTCATTCACGTAAATCCGTTTAATCTCTTCCAACATTTTTACTCTATTTATGGCTTAATATTTTACTCAGTACCACGATCATTTAATCATCACGTTGAAAAATGTAGATATTACTTTACCAAGCTCTACGACAAAGATCACGCTATCTTAAGAGAAAAATAAAATGAATAATTTATGAAGTAAACATCTAAGTATATTCTCACACAATTTTTACAGCAAAATTTCATTCTATATAATATATATATTCTATATATAATATATATATCTATCTAATATATAAAATTCTCCTGTCACAGTGTTTGTAACCGAACTCTTCCGAAACGACTAGGCCGATTCTTATGAAATTTTGTGCGTATATTCAGTAGGTCTGAGATTAGGACGTAAACTATTTTTCATTCCGATATTGCCATTAGTTTAATAGATATTAAATAAAAACCTTAAAATGCGTAATTGTCTTACCCCTGTGTGTTGCTTTTTTCTCCGTTTATTTCGCTTGGCGTCGAAAATCGGTTTCGCGCCAGATGTGTGACTTTTCTCTGTTCTACCGTCCAAATCACCCTGCTCATGGGTTACAATAGCAAAATAGATGTCTATAGCAAATCAAAAATCACCAAATTTGGCGAGTGAAAAGTCTCCCCTCCCCCACCCACTTTTTGGACATATTTTTAATTCAAAAATTCATATATTGCATCGGTTTATAAAAGAAAAATATCTTTGCGAAAAACTTAATCTTTTTTACTTCCTTGTCATTATTTCAAATAAGTGACATGAGATAAATGAAACGGCTAGACCAGTTCTTTTGAAATTTTGTACGTATATTCAGTAGGAAACAGTTGTTACCTGGTCATACAAATCTATCGATGCAGTTTGCGATACCAACGAAGCTGTAAATTATCCAGCAGAGTTTTTGAGCTCATTGGATTTGCCAGGCATGCCACCGCACCATTTACAACTGAAGGTTGGATCTTCGGTTATTTTGCTTCGTAATTTGGATCCACCACAGCTGTGTAATGCCACGTGATGATTAGACAAGAAAAAATTGTTTGAAAACGTTGTCGAAGCTAGCATTTTGAATGGCAAGTTCCGAGAATAAGATGTATTACTACCATCATTCCCTATTATTCCCACAAATGTGCCAATTGAATTCAAATGGATTCAATTTCCAATTAGATTGGCATTTGCAAGGACAATCACAATAAGTCTCAAGGCCAAACGAAGTCTGTCTATGGCTTAGATTTGGGCGCACCGCGTTTTTCACACGGACGTGGCATGTTCTCGCATGGATAAACCATCCAGTTTGTTTGTGTTGGCTAAAGATGAACTCACTAAAAATATCGTACACTCCATTGCACTAAGAGACTGACAATGTTATTTTTTTTTATTTGTCATAATTTGTGATAGAGATGTAATTTGAAATTTATTAGTTAAAATAATAAAAGTACAAAAAATTCAAAAAATGAACGTTTGATGTTTTGTTACTTTTATAGGACGTCATCGTTCACAGCTATCCATTCCTCTTTCAGTCATATACCACATCCCTACACACTTAAAATGAGTAAGTTATTTTTTATTTGACTACCAAAATATTCACTAGAAATAATTTATATGGCAAAACAACGTTTGCTGGGTCTCTCAGCTAGTATATATATATATATGTTGATAATACTGAAGCATCCATTCTTTTATATTTTACTGTGTTATTTCAATCATTCATATCTCCTTCTAAATTCTGTTGTCTTGTTATCTGGCAATTGATATTCTTTTAAGTATTAATCATGTAATTCATCTCTCTCTTGTAGAGAAATTTTGAATATATATATATATACATATATCAATCATCATAAAATATCATTCTAAATTACATAAAAATAAATAATGATTTAGTATCTGAAGAAGTATTGAGAATTAATAATTATAAAAAATTCTTTCAAAGTTGCCTAGACTATAACTATCCAGCTAATTTTATATATAAATATATGTCTTCAAAGTTATAGCTATTTAATTATTTTTATTTAATGTATTCATTTCTATTTAGTTTATATAGTATATAATTTTCTTAATATATTCTTATATTAAGTTTAGTTACTAAAAATATATATAGATGGCACCATTATTCTTAGTTTTGCTGTTTTTTTTATGCATTGAGTCAGTACACTCGTGGAATCTGTATACATCGGGTAAGATTATAGTTTCTTTGCTCATTTACATTATTGTTAATTATGGTTACATTCATTATTAACCTCTCTTGCAAATATTTTTGTTTATACATATTTATATTTGTCTATTTCTTCCGGATTCCTATAGTAATTTAATATTGCAATTTCTATTCTATTGCTGTTATATTCACCCACGTGGTTTTTAGGCTTTTGCCTTGGTTTATATCCCCGGAGCTATTATGTCGAAAATTTCTGCTGAAGGAGAAGGTTGAGATCTCACTAAACATTGTTTAATCCTGTTTCACTGTCCTAAACCAGTGACAGCTCGGGAAATCATAATAGTTTTTTCCACTCAAGCTAAATTTCTCTTTTTTTTGGTTTGTCATGGTTCCATGTTCTTGGTTCTTTCGGTCTGATCTTAAGATTCTTAGGATTTATTAGTCTTCTTTTTAATTTATATTTACTGCTATATTCTATATATATATATATTAACTTTCCTAATTTAGACGTAATAATGTTTTACACATTGCGGACAAAATTTTATGCTAAATTTCCTGTTACAGATACATAAAGGGATATATATAAAATGTTATAATGTCTCATAATTTCAAATGCTTTCAGCAATAAGGAATCAATATTTCTTTACCCCCCCCCCATTCTAAAAAAACACTACATGAGATAAATGCTTATTCGAATTGTAAGTACCATGTAATTGGAACGTAGAAAAATCAAATATTGAAAATTCGGAATCGTATCGGGGGGGGGGGGGGGTGATACGGACGGAGAATTTTTTTTGCCACCCTTTTAAAATCTACATTCCCCTTGGTTGAAAAACGCGCTTTTCTGATCGCCAAGAGCAATCGGCTGACCGCCAATTTTGTCAGAAGGACTGACAGATGATGGATATGTAATGAATATCAGCACAGGGTTAGTTCCTCATACTTTCTCACAAATATCAGCGACTTAGAAAACATTTCTTACTATTTTTTTAACCAATATGATAAATTTATTTTACATATGTTCGCTGTTTTCAGAAAATAAACTCTTCAATTAACGTGGTTTGTATTGTTGCCTGTTGGTCAATTCTTCCCCTTTCTATCAACACATTAGAGAAGATTTTCTTTATTCCGTTCATACAAATACTTCCTTTCTCTGCACACAGTTCTACGACATATTTAAAAGCTTATAATAGCAAAGCATTTCTGTAGCGAAGCAGTAATTAAGAGCGTGGAACAATGGAATAACACTGTATGATGAATTACTGACCTTTCTGGGCGGTGAAGGCGAGGACTCGGTAGCCGAGGAGGAGATGAATCGCTCCTGGACGGCCCTCTCTACGATATTCCTGGGAAAGCCATCCAGCTCTGGGATGTCCTTGTAACCGCCGCTCACGTCCACATCGTCGTCCTTGTACCGGTACTTCTAGGGGGAAAAGATACTTGATTTTATTTCTTTGTTAACAATTACAATCGTTTGTACAAAGTTTTTAAGTGCATATTTATAAAACACAAATGAAAAGCCTAAAATATTTTTTTAAGATAAATCGCATACGATGTGTAACATCTGACATGTTATCGTGGTAAATTCACCAATAGCAACTTAAATCCTAAAAAAAAACGAATCGAGTATGATTGGAAATATTTTTCTATGGAATAATTATATCTTTAATGGAAATTTTATTTAATTAACACAAGGAGTGATGCAATTTTTTTATCAAAAATAATAATTCTTGTTCAATTTAGGGAAGAGCGGTAATAATAACTAAAATATGACTCATATACTTTTAATATCAAAGTGTTTAAAAACCGTTGAAAAATAGCGTCAATAACAGTACCACTGTTAGTTGTCGAAACATTTCGATTTGTGTTCATTTCGAGCTCGAGTTCATCATTCAAAAAAGCTATGAGGGGCTCGGCTTCTAGCAAACTGAAGTTAACTTTAAAATCATCACTGAAAATCATGGGAAGCGAGTGATAGTTTTTTTTAAAAGAGCAGAACCACCTTCGGTATATGGTAAAAGTAAAAAATGCAGAAAATCTTTAATTTTTTGAACCGTTTGATTCGGAGAAATGTATACGACCACCGAAATCACTGTTTGTCCATTTTCAAATAAGCATTTTACCGCACATATGTCCCCAATATCTTGACTAACATACCCAGTCCACTTGTTTGACGATAAGTAATATACATATGTTGAGCCACAACATGTGAGTTGTTCTGTTTATGATAGATCGCAACACCAGCTGCTCTGTGACCCAATCGTTTAAATTGTACGCAGCAATCGAAGTCAGGTATCGAAACACGTTCGTCATTGTCTAACCACGTCTCTGCCCAAAGGACTTTGCTTCTTCTCTGATCCTAAAGTGAAGAAACAAAAACTAAGATCCCACGGTCTAGACCGCACGGGGTGGGGGATGGGGCGGAGCCCCTCCCAAATGAAGGAGAAAAAAACAGATCTTCATTGAATAGCGCGCGCTTCCCCAACTTCCTGTTACGCATTTCCATCTCTTTTCACGAAATCACTCCCACAAATCTCCAGCAATCGAGAGGAAAGATTTTACACATCAAAAACGAATTAGTGGTGTATACAGATCTCTCTTTGAGGGGGGGGGGTACATTCTAAAAAACACGAGGACGAACGCGCTGAGGGGTATTCTCTTATGGCAGCGGTTCTTAAACTTTCAATCGCCACGGACCCCCTTTATGCATCAGCGTGACATCGCGGACTCCCAAGATTTGAAACATCTCTCCCCGACTTAATATTTTTGATCAATATACAAGTACTAGTATAATTTTTTCAGTGGGGACAATTTAGTGATCTAGTCTAGTACGGCACATCTTTCAATTTTTCCAAGAATGAGTTAAAGAGGGAAATCTCAATGTTACATGAGAGAGCTCCGCGGATCCCTTCGAAAGGCGTTGCTCTATGGTAAAAATATCAAGTCTATGAAAATGATCCCTTGTATACGTCACTGGTGTGAATTTTCCTTGCCTACAGAAGTTGTTAGTTATCGGCAGTGAGAAAATAGTATTTAAAAGCATTATAAAATAATTAGTGATTCAAGGAATCAGATTTCTTTCTCGAGCAGATATCGCACAGATTTCGACAATCGCGTTTTCTCTAAAGAGGCGTTTCAGCGCTGTTTCTGACAGTGATAGTTGGAGAAGTACGGAAGAGTGTATAACTAAATATGAATATTTTTATATAAACGAAAAAAATTTGTTTTTCTAAACACGCCTCATACACAGATACTACGGGGAATTATGTATGATATATTCCATGGCAAAAACAAGAGGAAAAACATATTAATAACTCACAATTAACAATACATTTAGCATAAAATGAAGATTAAATATTTAAGGGGAATCCAAAAATAAAATTCTTGATCATGAGCATTAAAATAAACATATTTATATGAGTACTATTTAGAGTATTTACTAACAAAATGCATACAGCATTTTAAAAATGAATAAATTTATATGAAAAATATCCTGTATCTAAGTTATTAGTGTTCAACAAGGATATAACGTACCTTACTAATTCATTGCTAACAACAGAACTAAAGTTATATTTTGAACACACATTAAAACTTTTCAATATACATCGCTAGAATTCTTACAGACGATATGGAATATGTAATTTTTTTCTAAATGTATTTCTTGAAACTGCACTGCATTGTTTCAGGCGTCAAGAAATAGATAGCATGATTTTCTGTCAATAATTACAATAGATTAATATGTATAAATATGCAATATACGTTAAATTATACACAATTTTCATTTTTAAAGTTAATACAAGCACATTTCTGGAGATAACTAAAGATGCCAAAAATGAAACGCAAAAACACTTAAAAGTTTTAAAATAAATTAAAAATTTGAATTATACATAATGTTGCAAGTATAATTATCGCTTATTATTATTAATAGTTTCAAAATACTTTTAGAAATAATTTCTCCTTTTCCAACTTATGTGAAAACTTTTATAAATGTGTGGAGGTCTGGGGATAAAAATAAATCTTCAATGTATCCATCCCACGCGAGAAATACAGTCCCCTCACCATACGAATATAAACTGCACTGCGTGGGATTTGGCGAAGTCGATAACACATTAAAGTAAAAGCGCCAAAAATATGAGGCGCAATGTAGCGAAAAAAGAAATCGCCTTCTTAAAAGTTTGCGTAAAGGTCGAATGTTTTAACGATATTAAACGATGCTTCTCAGCGTTTATTTTCGGTTCTGATCGAACAAGTACAAGAGAAGCTTATCCGGAAAGGTAGAGTAAGTGGAATGTTAGTCTTAAATGGTGAGTGCGTGCGATTCACATTGTTTATTAGCTTTCTAACGTCCAGTAGCGCACACAGGAATTTTTCAAGGGGGAAGGGGGGTCCAAGATCGAAAGTACTGTTCTCGTACCATGCTTCAATACGCCGCACAACATATTCCTTTAATTTTGTCGATTTTCAAGAACAAAAAACAGTAAAAAATTCCTTAATAAATGAATAATTAGCATTAATTAATAAAATTAATTATTAAAAACAAATACTTGATTAATTTTTACGTACTATATACATAGAATAAAAATCAATCGAAAAAAATCAAGGGCTTTTGGGTGGGGGGTCCGAACCCCCAGATATATTCCCCCCTTGTATGCGCCACTGCTAACGTCACATGAGAGGAAATAAAAGGACTAATGGCAACGACACTCGTAATGTTGGCCCCAAGATCAAATGACAAGGAAGACACACGATCTGGCACCATTACGCCGATATGTGTGAGTGTAGGCGTATGCTATTAAGCGGCTTAATTAAACGATTTTCAGAACTTTACTTAATGCCATTTACATATAAAAATTTATATTAATCAAGTGCATTGGATTCTGGGGGCGGGCTGAATGTGTAACTACAAATTATTATTGGGTGAAAATTTTCAATTAATGTTTCTGCCCAATTGCAATAAATTAAATATTTATCTGAATACTCAGATGAAACTAATCCCTGCCCCCCTCTTTAATCCATCCAATCAAACGTTTCTAATAACTGATTGTTAATTAACAAGGCTAGTGACGATGAATCTCAATTTTGTGCCATGGTTAAAGTATGAAAGCGAACGCATTAATTGCATCCCGCTCTAAAAGTCCACACCACGCCAAAATAAGAACAGATTTAATGTTCATAAGCTGTTTCACGTGGTGACGATCGTTTCTAAACATTACGAACTTAAGTTTTTAACTTTCGCTGAACAGCAAGTTACTAATGATAAATCCCAACCATCTAACTTCGCCTCATTCAAACGACGATGGCACCTTCTGCCACACACCACTCGAGAACTAAACATTGTGAAAATCAACGTGCAACAGTAACTAACATTTTTCTATATCAAGATTTAAGAATGAAATCGAATTCGGATGAGTGTAATTCTATTACAAACGATTACAACTGAAAGTGTTCGATTGATTGTATATGAATACCAAAACACTCAGGAGCAACACAATGGGAGTTAGAGACGGAATTCTTAATTTTTAGCCAAGATTAATCAACGAAGTCGACACCTGAACAGGCACATTCCAACTTTCATATGAACTCGAAGAAAGATTGAACATGCATCAGGTTTTGAGTAAAAACAGGAGTCACGTTTAGCTCTATTGAACAAATTCAGTTATTGCTTTGCAAGTGTAAACACACGAAAACGCGTAACCTTCCCCACCCTTCCTCGTTATAATGTTCTAAATAGTACTGTCTAAATAAACTAAAACGCACTAATGAATTCTTCAACATAAATAAATACAAAGAAACGATCGTCAGTCTCCAAGAATTCATTGGATCACTTCAAAAAGGTGTTACTGTGGATCTTTTAAATGTGTGAAACCGTTTTGTAACGGATCTAAATGACAAAAGAAGCGCATCTGGTAATCCTTTTATTCGATGCGACAGACGCAAATGAATAGGTGCCAAAGACAGCGCACGCGCGCGTTGCTTTCTTCTTCCTTTATCAAGTCTACCAGATAACCCTGAAAAGTTTCTTTCCCTATTGAGCTCCATAGAAAGGATGTGATGCACGTTTCTAAATGAATAGTATTGAGAAATATTCTAAGACACATTAATATGTAACATTAATTTAAAAAAAAGATTTATAAATAAGAAAGAATGTATTCGTTTGAATGAATAACTAAATACAAGCCTAAAATGAAAACGGTGCATTATACCTATTAAACAATAAGTAAAATTACTGATATTTTATTTTATTGAATGCTAATTATTTTGAAGTTAGTGCCACGAAGTTTTACAATCTAATCTCTTCATCATTGAAACCTTATATTTTGGAGGCGGTAAGCCTCCAAATATTACACTTATGAACAAGAGGAGGAGGACTATAAAACGAACACAACATCAATTGAGTAGGAAAAAAATGTATTTAACGATGACATTTGATTAAAATATAGCAATAATAACAACAAACTATGAGGCAGAATGAAATCAGTTATTTTAACTAACCTATTATAAATAAATAGCTACTTTAAAAAAAATTACCATGAAAGTATGCTAAAAAAGACTAAAATTCACATTATCTTCTTTTGATAGGCTATCAACTTCCAGAAGCATAATTCAAACTAGTAAATACCGATAGTTTTATGAATAAGCAATTAAAAATTACTTAAAGTTTCTACACATGAAATATCGCTTGAACTGATTCACAAATAGAGGCTACGCAACAAACGATAGGAAACGGAATTTTATCTTTTGAGTCACAATTATGTAACAAACACGTAAGGGATGTATGTAATATTTCGTTTTTCACACAATGCCACATGCGGACTTCTGACATATAATGAACATTAGTCATAACATTCGATGTGATCACGTCTCGAACGTCGTGATAAAAACGTCGTGAGAGTTTAAAAAAACATCAGAACTCAACACTTTTATAAAAATAAAAAAAATTTAAAAAAATTCGCCTTAGAATTATTATTGAATTCAGTGATTCGTAAGCTTTTGTCTCGATCGACCAGATCTTAATATATAATGTATTTTCTCTCTTAATTACGTTTAAGACAGGGATGACCTCGAGGATCACATTGTAAAAGCGGAAAATACCGGAGGGGCACACCTTTCTTTAAAAAGGGTTTGCATGAACTTTGATTGAACCACGATTCGAAACAACGATTCGACAGAATTCATATCTTTCATGCACACAATGAGTGTTTGTGTGAGATACTCTTGTCCCATCTCATAATTGTTTTTATGTTTCCAGTGACATACATGCACCACAATATGAGAACCGGTGACTTAAAGAGTTTCAACAAGGTATGGATTCACGAATCACAAACTAGTGAGGTTATAATAAATTTATAAAGTATTTGATTGCTACAAAAATATACTTAAAAGTGATATTCTGTAAGCAAATCTTCCCAATTAGCTTTACAGAGCATGAAATAAATTTTCCACATCGATAAGTACGGAATTCGATTCCTCCTAAGAAATCTTTAAGTAATAATTGCCTTTTCCGATAAGTTAAAAAATAAAAAAAAACATAGATCAACCACCATGAGAACAGCTTTGGTTCCCGTTCACATCAGGTGGCATTTCGTTCATCATTACGAAAATTGGGCCATTTTTTATAAGCATAGAATAACATATTTAGTGAGTTGTTCCCTTGTTAATCTTCACAGGATGGTCGATATTTCAACTGAAAGGGAAAAATTTCTTACTAGAAATGCTAGGTTCAAATATCAGCCCAGTTATTTCCTTTCTCTCCAAAATGCCTTTTAAATACCATGTGCCCTATCAAAACCCATAATTGTCAATAACCTGGTCAAACTATCTTGTTTTCAGAAGAGGGGAGTATTAAAATTTCCTCCTTGTCTTTACTTTCAAAGAGCAAAGATCCCCACAGCTCAGCAAGTGAACGGTACCTTATATTACTACCATTGTCCAAAGACATATGGCAGTGACAGTCTCAACAATTGAAGACAAAAAAAGAAAGTAGCATAGCCCATTCAGAAAGGAATATCTTCTCAGAACTGACTCTCTTCTAAAAAGTTAAGTGTGCTCCCCCCCCCTTATTACTGTATTTCCCTGTAGTAAAGTAAACTAGTTGATAATAATGGAGGCGGTGCCAGAATTTTTCTCGTTGTGGTCAGTGTATATGAGTCATGTCGGTGTCATTCATGTGTGTATTTATACACATGAATGTTTGGGTGCTAAAAAAGATGAATGATTTGGAATTAACTCTCAAGTTTATTGCATACAAATTTTCCCATATTCTGAATTCAAAGAAACCTTGACCCTGTTGATATTTGTTGTAAAAAATGAAGATGCATGATAAAATGCGTTTTAAAGGTAAAAAGGCAATAGACTCATCATGAACCAAAGTGGCACGGAACTATCGTCAAATCGCTATAATGTAACAAATACTAAAAGTAAAACAAAGCCTTCAAAATGGTACTTTTAATTCAACGCATAAAACTGAACGGCAAATCTCATTGTGAATGGTTCGAACAAAAAAATCCTATTTTGTTTCAGCAAGATGCTTGTTACATTGGATGTTGAATAAATCTCCCAAGAATTACTGTGAGGTTATACGTCAAGAAACGACTACTCAGAGCTTCATTATTTTAATTTTCCACAAATGCGACTTCGGACGGGTGTGTAAAAAAACATTAACAAGGCTATCTTTTCCCTCTCTTCATCTTCTCCGAGCCAAAACAAACCGTAACGTAGATGTAGAAAGTTAAGTGGATGTCTATCAGAAAGTTGGCACGTCGCTAAGTGATCGCTGACAGCAATATGTGAGAAGACAATAGCGACGAAGAGAAAGAAAAGGCGCATCATTCAATCACCTCGCGAGAAATGCATTTACTGGTGCCTCACTCTAAAACCGAAGCATCGAGAGACAGATGGGTTTCCACAGACAACACTTACCTAGTTAAAGCGTGGGGATTCTCTTTACTAGCCTACCTACCCATAGAGAATACCATGACCCTACTAAATGATTAGAATCGTTTCATCACAGCGTAGAAAAATTGCATAAAATTGTGGTTCCCACGTTTGAGGTTTAACTTGGCGTAACAGATTAGGGGTATTGCACACACGGCAGATTTTGATGGGGTTTACTGCCACTTTTACTTTAAATAAAAAAATTTGCTTGTTTATTGTTTGAAGCGCTTTAGCAACGTTGATGTCAGCACATAACCGAACACATCGGAATATTGCTTTTAAAAACCTTAAAAAAACTATGTCTTTCTGCACTAATAATAAAAAAATCATACCTAAATCAGATCCTATTTTTTAAAAAAATAAACTTAACTCAAAAAAAGTGCGTAGGAAAAAGCATAATGTCTATTACTGTATGGAGTTTTTAACAATATTTAATGTGTTGAAAAAGTCAAGCAATAACCCTTCTGTTATGAGTCTTCTTACCCTTCTTCTAGAGGTCAAATTATTATCAAAATCAAATTGTTGAAATTGAATAGGAGACTAAAATTACTGTGATGAAGATCCAGGAACACAATCCAGGGTTCCAACTGTATCACGCACCAGATTGTGTGTATCACAATCGCAGACAAATACTTAACTTTATGTATATAAAACCAATAATAGAAGAGGAATTTTTAATTTTGGAGAAACAGACTAAATGTTGTTTTCTGAATTACTTTTACCACCATTGTGAATTTTTACAAACCACCCTTTTACCACAAGGTGGTAAAAGTAATTCAGAAGAAAAAAATTTAGTATGTTTCCCCAAAATTAAAAAGTCATATTTATTATTTTCATTGAAGCAACACTAACACGATTATTAACACATATTAGTGAAATTAAATACTCATTTGGGAGTAATATTCTTGAATAAATGTAATAAAATACACGAATCTTTGAAAATGTACGAGAGAATGTACAAAACACAAAGCACATTTTCAAACAGAAAAACGACTATTTTTATGAAAATTCAAAACGTAATTCACATCTGTTTACAATATAGCGTTTTTAAATTTTCAAAATTATTCATCTTAACATTCAAAGGATAACTCATTTAGTTCCACGGTATAGGAGAAAAAATACGAACAAATACCAGAAATAAAATCAACTCAAAAATTAGAAGCGTGATAAAACATGCAGTTCTCTATAGGATAGCGAAGCCAGAATATGTATTAATGTTAGAGATAGCTGAAAAACTACACCAAATTCGAGTACTATTCTTCAACAGCATGCGGGGGGAAAAAAAGATAGCCTTTATGAAAATAAATATTATAACTGTTTCGAAGTACCAAAATAATTAATTATTTGATAAATAAATATATAGTATTAGAGAAAATGAATACATTTATTGGTTAATATCTTCCGATTTCTTTGTTTAATGACATTTTTCTTAATATGTAAAAGTATGATGTACGGTTTACTACCCGATGCAGTTTTCTGAAAATGAAGGTGGGCCGTTTTTGAAATTCCCTATCCCCTCTTTCTCTCCCTTTTTCAAAGAACACTCGCATTTATTAATTATTCTTCCAGCATTTCATAATGCCTCCAATCAGAATTAACGTAATATCTTTAAAAAGGAGATAAAGGGAATTGTTGCTTAAAAAAATAAACACGCACGCGAAATTAACTTTTTGTGCGCTTGAGAAAAAAAATTTCGGAAACTTTTTCCGAGTTTTTCTCTCTTAAGGTCGCGATAGAAGCAAACAAAAATAAATGTTTATAGCGAAGGTCTTCCGGAAGATAAGGCACATGTAAACGAGCGGGGGAAAAGATCACTCTCAGCACGAGGAGAAAGAGAAAATATTTTGCTGCAGATGACCAGATAATGGTTAGATTTTTTTAAAACTAATTTTTTAGCGTGTGTTTTTTTATTTTATTTTATCAATGCATCTCAATCGTGGATGTTCTTTTTTTAGAAAGCAAAACAAAAAGCTCTTATCTCTTTCTGAACACATTCCACCGATTACAGAGCTTTTATTGTGAAATAGATAAGAAAAGAGGGAAACTCTAAAGAAAACCCCACAATAAAAACAATTTTAAAAAACATTTTGGTAAAAAGTTATTTTATAGAGCGTTTTTCGTTAACTAACCAGTTACAAACACTAAGTAATCGGGGTCTTTTTTTTATTTTTGATGGCACGGGGCCAAAAAAAAAGTGGCACCTCTTCGATAAGTTTGTCACAGCAAGCATTAAATTAATATCGGAGAAAATGATTGGATGGGAGCTAAATTATGATTCTAATTAAGTTAACTTGAGGATTTTTAGACTTCCACATTACTGAAATTAATTTTCGGGGCAATCAATTCTGCGTGCCTTAATAAACCGAGGGAGACCAGAAAAGCGACGACCGTCGCTCTTCGTCAGGATATGGAAGGGGAAATGTTTCTAGTAAGAATGGTTTGTTAATGATACAGTATCTGCTTGGCTCAGATTCACAAGCAGGGTCGTTTAAATATATGGATGAACCAATCAAATCAAAATATATCCACATAGATGCTGCAATAAGTTATTGCCAAAAATAAAAGGGAAAATTTTCACTTAATTTATTAACATCGCACTAAAAAACAACGGAAATTCGTAATTCTGAACCATGACCAAGTGACGAAGACGATATCTTAGGGCTGTGATGTGCCCGCTTTCCTTTCCCTAATTGCTGGGGAAAAGTGGCCTAAATGGGTGGTCAAGAATTCTGACCTCTGTTCCCACGACCATTCCTTAGAATCCGGGAGTGGACATATTCCCCGGCCTGTGTGGAATTTCCGCTTCTCACGCATCCCGGTCGACAGCGTGTCTGGAGGAGGACACATTATACGTCGGAAGTTTATCCCGCTTTCAGGAGCCGACGGACAAGGGATAAAGGAGAGCCGAAAAGAAGAAACAGGGAGAACCGTTTAAAGGCCTCCCTAGCGATATACGGCGAGAAAAACACTGCGTTGGCACCCACGATTAGAGTCGATCAGCGAAGCCGAAGGACTTTGGCCCCTACTACTGATAAAAAGGTGTCGACTTCACGTGATTCTCAAGATAAGGTGGATGTTTGAGACGAGCTGAACTTTACTGTAAAAGAGACTAACTGTGATCCCAATCTCGGAACGAGTGTAAAAATATTCAAGTTCATTTTCCTTGTAATAAATTGTTTTGATAAGCTGATTCATGTCATTACAGGGCTGAAAATTCGTTCTCCTAATTTCAATATTCACGTTCCCACGAAAACTTAAAATCCCGAAAGGTTTAACGTGCTTCAGCCCTACTACATGAGGAGTCTTTATAAGACATCAGGAATCGAACACATGATCCAAATGGCCACGAACTTGATGCTATGACTATCACAACTCCATTGCACGCGAGGAGTAAATGCGTTTAAAACGACACTTGAAAAAACCAACAAAGCTGACAGAGGCACTCACTTCGTTATTTTGGTTGAGCGAGGCGAGGGGCGGACTGTTCTCCCATTTGCTGGCTATCTGTAGGGTCTCCGCGGTCTTCTGCTGGATGCTCTTCGTATCGTCCAGCAGGGTGATCTCGTAGAACTCCTGGATGTCTGAAACAAACACATCAGGCAACGTTAAAAATTAAATATACAAGAATTATCCATTAAATGATCGCAAATATTCGTTTTTACTTTTCAAATCAAAGTGCATTTTATGCGTTTATCTTTTTAACCGCTATCCAAAGATCGTTAAAAGAAAGATATTTCAGTATTAATCAAGTCTCGAACGCATACAAAGTACATTAGCAGAGGTTAATTTCATTTTTCAATTTTTTATTTCAATTTCACGTTCGGCCTTTAATAAGGCACGAGTTATCTTTTAAAGGATCTAAAATATTACACATACAAAAAAAAAACATTTTTCGACTATTTACTCAATATTTTTCTAAAATGTTAAACAATATTGTCCTCTTAACAACTGAGTATAAATTTAAATGCAATTTTCAATTTTTTATACGAAATTGTAACAGAAGTGTTACGACAGATATGTTACGTTACAACTTTTTTTCCCTCTCCGTATGATAATGGTTTGCAAGCTCTTTACATGTTATAATAAAAGTAATTCAATCAATAATACTTTCTAATAGTAACAAATCATTATTCGTTCATAAAACTTTTTTTAGACACGAAAATAACTCTTGATTTTGTCACTATATAAATCACTTGATCGATTTTCAAGAATATTTCATAATAAACTACACACACATTTACATACATACACTCTATGACAACTGTGTAAGAAACGAATATAATTTTTAGAGGGTTAAAAAATAGACATTGATTAAAGTGAAATTCAATACATATTTAATAAAGGTACGTGCATCAAATGTAATGCAAAATGTAAAATGGAAAAGCAAGATTTTTTAAAAATAAAAAAAATCTATTGTTTGAAGTAATTTTCAGGCACGAAAAAATATATTTATGGCTAGAATGATAATATGTGATCTTCTCGCACATTAATGTATATTTGGTATATGGCATTTTTGGTTGTACACTAGATTATTGATGAGAGTTTGAGAGATACAGTTTCATTCCTCCCTCAATGCGATTTTCAGCTCCTTCACAGTTCGCAAGGAATCATTTCTTTGTGAAATACGTCTACTGAGAGAATACCAAGCATTTTGAATGAGATTTAAGTTCGACGAATATTTAGGTTCAATATCTTCGTTTTGTAGAGTCTCAGAGACTTCCACTACCCGTGGGCGTACACTATCATCTATAAACAGAAAGCCTAGAACCACTGAGCCTCGAAAAAGAACATAACACAAGAGGATCCTGGTCCAATATCGCTGTGATGTAATGGTACCTGCATCAAAAACGTCAAACTGTGTTTTGCCACAATGCATAATATCTGTCCACAACATTACACTTAGGCCATACTGATAAACTGCATGAACATTCTGTGGTCAGCAATAGGTTCAACTCTCTCTCAATGGTAGTTACAATGGTCCATGTTACACGGTTGGAACCAGGCAGTAAACTTGAAATGCTTCTGAAGGTGTTCGCCAGACAAGCACACGTCAGGTGGTCAGGAATAATGTAAATGAGGATTCATCAGACCAGATGACTTGTTCCCATTGCATTTGCGTCCATTTTAGTGGGTATCGGCACTACTGTAGCCTCTTCATAGCATTCCACGCCTAAACTAACGTTTTTGGAGAATTGCTACTCGGCCATGAATATTCGCAGCATGCAAATCCCGTTCAATAATTTTCATGGATACGGGGTTCTGAAGGTCGGAATTCATCTCGGACTAATCTACAGGAGTGTAGTCTTGCGTTTTCGGGCGACTATCTTCTTCAACACCTGTCTATCACGGTCCTTTAACTTCGATATTCGCCCACTGTTGTGCTTCGCAGAAGACATCTTACTCAAGTTTGTGTATACTGTCTTAACCCCTGACACAGTGTTCCTCTACCCCCCCCCC
The DNA here is from genome assembly GCA_019973975.1 of Trichonephila clavata. NCBI lineage: Eukaryota > Metazoa > Arthropoda > Arachnida > Araneae > Nephilidae > Trichonephila > Trichonephila clavata. Next base: position 185,647 of record BMAO01035984.1, on the reverse strand, counting down.
AAAAGATTGGCTGTTCTGGACACGAATGCTCCAGCTAGGAGAGCTCCAATTATCATGCCTCTTTTCACGTTGGAGAGGTCGAACATAATCACGCTTTGCTAGGAATAGAATTTTCTCATGCAACTCTCAAACTGTCCAATGCTTGACTGATACCTTCCTTTTCACCGCTACTAGGTGGCACACTGTTCTTTAAAAAAATGTTCAATGTAAAAGTTCATTGCTGGTTAAAGCAACCATAAGCAGTAATACATTTCAGCATAAGTTAAATTAAATACTTGATTAAAAACTCAAATTTATTCCCCAGGTATCACCAACAGAATCTTAACAGCTGAAAAATGATGAATGGTCGTTATTTTCACTACTAAGCAGCATTTATTTTAGATTTTTTTTAATGCGTGTAACAAATTAGTTAGCTCCGACAAAGCAACCAAATTAATAAATGCATTTCACTTGATTCTAGAATAAAACCATAATTTTTCTTTTGTGTCTTTAATTAAACAAAAACCTAAAATATAAAAATAATTTCTTTTCGTATAATCAATAATCAAAAAGCACAGTTTTCAGCAATTACTTGAAATAAATTTCAATCCGAACTGTTTCTAAATGGGCAGAGTTTGATGACGCATTTCTTCCTCGTCACCCTTAATTAATAATTAGCTTGAAAAATCAAAGCTAATTATTATACGCATGCAAGACTTAAATTTCAAAATGTTTAACCTCATTTTAAATACATATTATAAATCGTTACACAAACTTCTACACAAATTGCACTACTTAATTCGAAAGAGATCAGGTATAATACACTTGTAACAACAAACAGATCTTCATAGCTCATAAAAGGAAATTGCAAGGAATGCATAAAACTGAAGCCATTCATTGAGATTTTTGAGTAAAGCTTGCACTTAATATTTTTTTGATGACGAAATGGAAAGGTTGAATATAAGATTTTTTTTTAAAAAAAGAAGATAGTTAAGAGATGAATTCAAGTATTGGATCAAGCAACATAGTTTATTCTCAAAAAGCATGTTTGAATTATTTTTCATGGCTTCTAATGAAAAAAATTAAAAATACAAGGTGTGACGATTAAATTCCCGAACTCTGCATGCCCTATCCGTTAGGCTGAATGTAAATAGATGGGAATAGAATATAGATGACCCTAATCTTACCGGTGCTGGTGGCATGTTATTCCGTCCCTTTCTAGTTCAATTTCTTTTTCATCCTTGTTTGAGTAAGACGTTGTTGTGTCGAAGTGCTGTGATCTTCATAAACTTAAAATTGAGCTGCGCATAAACTTGAAATATTCCCATGAAGTTTTTTTAAAAAAAACTCTGACTGAACATTCTAAATTGTTTAAGAAGATGTTAGGAGGTTATTGTATACCACATAATCAAATTTTTGGATGGTACAAATGATTTTTGTAAGGTCGGGAGGTTGTTGAAAATGAGGAACGTTCTGATCAATCTGTGACATCAAGAACCGATAAAAAAAAATTGATGACAGCGTACGTAAAGACCAACGTTTGAGTGTTCAGATGATGTCAGACATTACGAACATTGACAGAGAGACAATAAGAAAATTTTTGACCAAAGTTTGCATATGATGAAAGTTTGCGCAAAACTGGTACCGAAAAACCTGACATGCGAGCAACACCCCGGTGCACAATGCACTCTCTGTAAAGCAGTTCTTGGCGGACAAACGCATAACTGTGCTCGAGCATCCATCGTACTCACCAGATCTCACACCATTCGACTTCTGCCTGCTTCCCTAAGTGAAAAATGCATTGATGGGAAGACATTTTCAGGCTATAGAAGAGTTGAAGGCAAAAACGGCAGACTTACTGAAGATGGTGACACCTAATGAGCCACAACTCTATTTCGAACAGTAGAAAATTGGTATGCAGCTATGTATTGACAGAGATGGGGATTAAAAGGTGTTTGTACATTGTTTTCTATAAAGCTAATTTTTAAGAGTAGTTAATAGTCGCATCTCGTAATTTTATTGAATTGATGAAATACTTTAGTAAATCTTTCATAATCCACATTTATTGGAATCTCTAATTTAAATTTATTAGATAAGACAATCTAAATACAGTAGAAGTCCGATAATCCGGCACGTTCGGGACCGGCTCGGTGCCGGACTACCGAAAATTCCGGTCTATCGGGCGGTAATTATAAGAACAATTAGGTTAATAATTAAACTACAAATACAGTATGCAAATACATACAACAAAGTTTATTTTACATTTCATATAATGTATGTACACGTACTGTAAAACATATTTCACTTAGATTTAAAAAAGTCACGAATGTCTTTTTGTTTTCTTGACTTTTGGCGTTTAGTATAAAACTTATTTTTAATGATATGGAAATTAATAATTTCTGAAGCACTGTAGCTAGTACTAGCCTCAGCAAAAGAGATAAACTTATTTAGTGATTCTGCAGCTTCTGCCCAGCTGATTTTTTCCTTTTTTTTTTCGTTTCGGCATCTGAGTTACTTTCTTCAAGATTTTGAGTAGATTCTGAGGGTTTACTACAACGTTGATAATGTCCTCATCGGTTAGTTCTTGTTCAACAGGCTCATTCTCGTCGATTAGAAGCCACTCCTCTACCTCATCTTCAGGCAGGTTTTTCAAGGGATTGTCAGCACTTCTAACGACATCCAAAACTTTGGTCAGAGCGTCTTGATGGTTTTCTTCCTCATCAGTCTGTAGAGTTAGGTCAGGTGCAGGGTCCGGATGATCCCAAACTACCCCGAAAACTTCCGAATAGCTCTCGAGCGTTTTTATTTGCTTTAAAGACACACTTTTGGAGAAAACCAAAATTTTTACAATTTTCCGGAGCGATGCCAGACTATCGGGCATTCCGGACTGTTGGATGCCGGACTAATGGACTTCTACTGTACTTTTTTTTAAAAAAATGTTTAGCCAGTACTGAATATAAAATAATGACAAAATCTCGTTTATATTTCTTTCGTAATGATAAATGTATGCACCAAATGCCGAGCAACTGCTTTAATTGACACGCCAATATAAAGTGACATGAAAAAATAATTTCAGCATTATTATGATAATACAAAAATAAATTGTAATTGTGAAATAACGCCTTTAGAAAGGCATCGCCAGTAAAAAAAAATGGAATATTTTTCTCCCATTTCCATGCAGAGCAAAAAATAATTGCAACAACATTTAAAAATTTATCTTAATTAATTAATCAATTTTAAAAAACAAACAAATGAACAGCATTTAGGAATGAATTTTATTATGTGCTAATGTAATTAATTTATTAAAAAGAATAATAGTAGTTAATTTCACAAACAAAATAAAAGAAAAGAACTTAATGAATAAATTGTAACATGGGAGAAACTTTCATGTTATTTTTAGACATAATTTAGAAACTGAAATTGTTGCAACAATAACACTAATTGCCAATAATAAGTCTACATTAACGAATTATCATACACAGCCGTCGGCATGATTTTACATCAGTTATAAAATAATTTAATTAGTACAATTACTTTAATTCGTGAATCAAAGCTTGAATGCCGATTTGTCTGACATTTTCACTCAGTTGTATTAAATATCCCATTAATAAATAAGCGGATATGAGTTCAATATCCTGATGGAAATCGTTAACGCATTATAGGAGCACTTTCCCTCAGGAATAATATCTCCCTTCTCTAAGAAAAATATGTTTCATATAAAAAGATGCAAATTCCAAAATACCGCCAAATCGCCAAATTTTTCATAAAATTAAAACTAATAGAAATAGTTCTATAATACAACAGGGTGAGTTTCAAAACGTACTTTCCTCTGGTTTATAAATCATTTATCCCCTTTTCAAATATGGATAAAAAAAATCAACCAATAAATAAAAACGACGATGAAAAAAGATTTTTTAAAATAATTGAAGCGATGGTCACGTTTTCTCATAGTTTTAATTTTTAATCAACAGTCCTGATAGTGATTTCACGAATGAATCCATCCTTTACGTAACAAATAGGTTTGCCATAAGATCGTGTCAAGATGCATTTCTCAAAGCACCTGCTAAAGACGAGTCAACAAGTAAAGAGGGCCATTTAAATTGCTCTTTTTTTTTTTTTCTCAAGCTACCGCGTGACTCACGAATTTGCCTTAGATATGTTCACACTTTTCGTTGCGCCCTTCAGCCATTTTTTTAGGATACAATGGCTGAGGTTAACAAGTTTCCTCTCTTTGCATCATTGTAGGTAATTATAAAACAAGTTGAACTTCAATTGCTGAAACATAACGAATGTGTGTCGTCACACATCAATTTTTTCAACAACATACATCAAAGAATAGAAATAGAAGAATAACTCAGAGAAATAATCATAAGTTTATGCAGAAAATTAAAAATAAAAGACACTATGCATGTGTCTAGGGAGGGGAGATGTAGCTCGAGGCATCAAATGTAAAACACGGAGGGGGGGGGGTGTCAAAAAGTTAACTCTTTTATAACATATATATCATTTTTAAAACTCAGCTCAAAAGAAACCTTTTTCAATGTTTTAGATATTTCTTTCCTCGCCGGTCGTGATTCAATTGAATTTTTAAAATATAATGACAGAACACTTCAAACAATACACAAACAAATGCAAGGATTTGCTGCCCAGGTGTACAAAATTCTAAAGTTCTAGGAGAACATTTTTTCATTCACAATTTAAAGTTTTGAAAATTCAACCATGTATAGGGATGAAATTTTTAAACCCTGCGTGAAGCTTTTCAAAGGAGCAGTCATTTTAGTGGACGATAATACTCGTTCAGACAAAGCTAGGCTGATCGCGAATACTTTAAGACTGAAAATATTCAGTGGGTAGCCAAATCTCCAGATCGGAATTCCATAGACTGTGTCTGGGATGCTCTTTACAGGGTAACTGTTGCTCACCAGCCAGAACACTCCTGCAACTAAATATGTCTTCGAGGAAGAGTGGGGTTTCTTGTCCCAAGCTCTTATGAACAGCATGGGAGTTCGTTAAGAGAGTTTCATTACTGTGTGTGTCAGGAGCAATTTTACCCCGCATTAAACTCCCCCTCAAGAGACATCTCGTTCTAAGATTTTTGGATTATCAAGTTTTCATGAACACCAAGCACGATCATTAGCAAGTACCAACATTTTACGTAACAATTTTAAGTATTTTCACTTGAATTGTTTTAATACTTCTTGAAAAATTCCGAAAAATGTGCTTGTTTTTCAATTTTTTCACAGCAGTATAAATGGCGCATATTACTTTATATAGCTCTTTTCCTTTAAAGCCATATCATTTGATCGTGTATGAGAGAGATAACATATTTCCTAGATACTGAGAGATCCTTATTCAGAATAATCTTTTTCTAATTACGAAAACTTTATTTTTTTAAAACAAGTAATATAAAAAAAAATTTAAGTCAATTCCTTCTAAGATCAACAAAAAAAATTTATTTTAGTTACTCTTTATTAAATAGTTACAGTAAATATACATATGTTTATACATATGACATAATTACAACATTAAGTAGCAATTTATTTTTACTAATTATCATCAAAGTATTGCATTTTCGTCCAAAACAATCGTGTATATAAAATTTCAATTTAACTGTTCAGCTTTGAAACGTGAAGGGGGGAAAAATCTTTTAAAGTTTTGACCCAAGTCGCTAAAAATGAAGCCAACGTGGCTGTATCTGTAATGCTTTAAATAATTAATTTCAATCAATAATTTTAATTAATTATAATAAAATTATCGTATTGTTACCCTAAATAATAGTGTATAGAAAATTTCAGCTGAAATAAACGCTTTAAAATGTGAGAAAAAAACCTTTTGAAGTTTTGACCCAAGTCGCCAAAATGGTCGCTAAGTCACCCAAAATGATGCCAACGTGTCTGTATTTGTAATTCTTTGAATAATTAGTTTTAATCAATTAATTTTTATTAATTATAATTAAATTACTGTATTGCCATCCAAAATAAGCGTGCATCAGCTTAATTGAGTGCTTTAAAATGTATTTATTAATGATTGAAAATTTGAACAAGATAAATTATAGAGAGAGAGTGAGCTAAATATATAGTACGAATTGAAAAAAAGAGAAGTACCGAAATTAAACACATCTTTAAGTAAGAAATGAGTTTTGTATTTTTGTTTATTCTAAATATTTTGTGTAAATACACTTGCAAAAAGAAATATTAAGTGTGTAATTAATCTGTAATTAAAATGTAAACCATTTCGCCAAGGCAAAGGTAAAAGTCCTATTCTGAAATTAATCCTTACGCAAAGGAAGGAAAAAATGCCGCCAACAGTGCTTTTTTCTGTATTTGACTTAGCTTCTGCCATAATACAAAAACAACTTTTTAGCGCGTTTTTCACGTAGTGTAAAAAAAAGCGCTATTAGGACGCAAATTTCGTCTTCGTTCCATATTTTGTCGTACCTTTTTCTCAGCCAATAATTAACCGATTGACCTCGGGTTTTCGCCATTTGTGCCCTAGATGAGCCGAATCATATTTAAATTTAATTTTTTTTAAAAATTAAGTATAGTACACACTACTTTCTGTTAGTAAAAAGTTCATTAGTTGCATTATTTTAAAATACAACATGTGAAAAATGCGCTAAAATTACTTGGCCATGCCAATGATTGATATCTTGTTTAAAATTTAATTCCCACCATTGGCGAAGAATAAGGGTAATAAACACTAAATTCTACAATTCATACCCAAGTCCTCGTTGTTTCAATACTGTTATTTTACAAAACATTAAACATTTCTTGTTCGAATAAAACAAATATAGTTCCTTTTTCATTTTATATTACATTACATTCGAGCATACTGCGATTTTGGGAATTAATTATTTTAATTCTAGATACGAATACGAAGTAAAAGTTGAAGATTTTTGAAGAGAATACGTAAAAGATTTGGGACTATTAACTGAAATATAACAACTGTACCCGAACAAATGAAAAATGGATAAGAATTCGGACTATAATTCATTGCATACACAAAGGTATAATAAATAAGACGAAGGAAGAGCACAATGATTTAACAATCTTTTTAATTGGATTAAAATAGTTTGAAACAGCAGACGCATAAATCTAATTAAATCATTCTTATTAAACTGTCAAATAGAATAACATACTATCAAACTTAATTGAAAATGATTCGTCCATTCAGAGATACTTCGTTTGTAAAAAATAAAAGAGAGGCTTTTAAATATTTATTCAGGAAACTTTAGTTCTATATAATTGGAAATGGAGTTGAGCTTCGTGGCACAGAACGGACAACGGGTTTCTTGAATGTTTCTGTGTTCAGGTATCTTGACGGCTGACCAATACTGAACCGTACCCAGATTGGTCACGTGACCGCAAGGCTTGAAAGCGTGCGTAGGACAGTCGTTGTCTACGTAAAAAGCGGGCTCTTTTCCCACCTTCAGTTCAGTGATAGGACCTATACATCGACATACGGGGCAACTCCACCCCTCCAGATTATTAGTCGACACGCTCAATCTTATGATGTGTCCACATGCCATAAAGATAAAAGTGCGTTCCCTTCCATCTGGAAGAACGTCTGGTACAAGCAACTCACATTCGACAGCAAATTCGTGAAATGAATTTTCAATTCTCTTCAAACTTTCCTCACACGGTGCTTTCCTCAAACCCTCCGGAGTCCGCCAAACCAACGTAACACCACACAGATCGATTAAAGTACCATCTTGGAGGACGTTGGTTTCCTCGACAATCCTAGGTCTTTTCTTAAACTCTACATTAGGAGATCGAACGGGATAGATATATCCGCAAACGGACACCTCCCTCCATTGAGAATTAGGATGTTTAATAAGAATGCCGTTGGTGGTAAATCCATCCATCTTGCCTTCTCGCATACATATCAAAGCACCTTCTCCCAAAAAGATGTTTCCAGTGACGTCAAAAGCGGCTGCGTATACTTTGGCTTGACGGTCGCCATTCCTTTGGATAATAATGCGACAGGCAAAACGAGATACTCCATTGCGTTTTCGATTTACATCCAAAACTCTGAAGTCTACTGGAGACGATTCGTAGCGTCCGATCTGAAACATATCGGTAGAATTATCCCGAGTATATTCCACAACTACTGATCTTGTATTGGACACGTTGTAAGAAACTGTATGAGCGCTGGGAGATCTGCTTAAAGGCTCCCTCCGAGACGTCACAAAGCTAAAAGATTCTTTCACGCCGTTTGGTTGGTATCGCTTTCGAAGAACGTATTTACTTTTCATGAGACGCAAGAGATTCTGAAAAGCAAAACTATTGCAGCCCAGTACAACCAAAGCCCCATAGACAGAGGAATCAGGAGTACCACTCCTATCCAACTCTGTTTCTCTGAAAAAATACTTAGAAGACATTATTTTAGTGCTGAGCTGGTTCTTTTTTTCTTTGGTAGGAGAAATCCTAATCAACGGACATTCAGATTGCTGCAAAGGAGGGATGTGACCAGCATTCTGACGTTTCTTAGGAGAGGTTTGAACTGAAATGTTCTTGCGCATTTTCGAAGATTTGACTGATGAGTAGTTCTTGTATTGTACTGTGTCTTCGCAACCGACGATAATAGAGTAATTTGCGAGTCCATCCCCACCAGCCCCAGAATCAGGTAAATAATTGCTTGGTTGATTATTATTCTTCACATTTGGATATTTGGAGCATTTATCGTTGGATTGTATATATCCCATCAAATGCGGTTTATCATCTGCTTTAATAAAATTCATTTCTTCGACTGATTCAAATGATTCTGATATGCAATCACTATCAGCCGGATTTCGATCTGGTTCCATGATGCTGGTCAAAGTTCCGTAACTAGGAGTATTCGCTTTAGCGAATTTATAGGAAGTTTCATTAATGCCTCCATCAATGGAAGTGATATCCTCTTCATCGTTACGTAAGTGGCCTTCAGTTTCTTGCAGAGGTACAATCCAGTTAAGAACTTTTTGCATGAACATATCCTTCGAATTAATAATTTGAATTAATTTCAATTTCAATAAATCATTGCTATAACTATTTCTGCTAAAAATAACAGTAATGAACTATTGAAAATATGGACATCTGCAAGCAAGAAGCTGGGCGAAGAAACTGAGTTGTTACAAATAACGGAAACAAATTATTAAATATTCAATGAAAACAAATACAAAAAGAAATATTAATTTAAAAGATGAGATGCAAACATCCTTCTCGTGAAAATATTATTTCATTTTGCATGAAAGCAATCGGTGTCGCATTGTTTATTAAAAACTGAATAAAAGTGATTAAAATGTACCTCATAAATGTATTTTGATACATAAAAAGTCGAGTGGGGATAAGAAAATACACAGCAACGACATTAGGAAATCAAACATATATAAAAGTTTCATTTTAATATGCTCCTATTAAGACACGCAATCACTCACAGTAATAAAATAATTTTAAACAAAGCAACAACAAAAAAAATTGATTCGTTAGCTTGGATGGTACAAAAACGAAATTAATGGTTAGTAGATTATGGCCTCGTTAATTGTAATAGGATCTGAAGCATGTTAAACATGCCAAAGTTTCAAAATTCTCACGTTGACACTATATCAATACGGAAAACGTTGCGTCAGTTCGGGTGCCGATTAAATTGCGGTTCAAAATCAGGTACTTTGGATATGTTCAGCAGATCCTAAACAGCCAGATATATATAGCCAGTGGAAAAAATAACAAGTAATATAAAAAAAAATTAAGTCAATTCCTACTTAGATCAACAAAAAAAAAAAAATTATTTTAGTTACTTAAGAGAAAAAATAATATAAATATGTTTATACATACGACAGAATCACAACATTAAGTGGCAATTAATTTTTATTAATTATCATTAAAGTATCGTTTTGTAATCCAAAACACAATCGTGTATTTAAAATTTCATTTCAACTGAATGCTTTGAAACGTGAGGGACAAAAATCTTTTAAAGTTTTGACCCAAGTCGCTAAAAATGAAGCCAACGTGGCTATATCTCTAATTCTTTAAATAATTAATTTCAGACAATTAATTTTAATTAATTATAATTAAATTATCTCGTATTGTTACCCAAAACAATAGTGTATAGAAGGTTTCAGCTCAAATGAGGGCTTTAAAAAGTGAGAAAACAGCCTCTTCAAGTTTAGACACAAGTTGCCAAAATGGTCGCCGAAGCGCCAAAAATGATGCCAACATGGCTGTATTTGTAATTTTTTGAATAATTAGTTTTAATAAATTAATTTTTATTAATTACAATTAAATTACAGTATTGTCATCCAAAATAATCTCGTGTATAAAATTTCAGCTCAATTGAGTGCTTTAAAATGCATTTTATTAACTATTGAAAATTTGAACAAGATATATATATATATCAGTGGTGTAACAGAGAAGATTAAGGTCCCCCTGCAAACTCAGGTTTAGGGCCTCAAACCTAAATAAGTACTTAGCGTCAGTCATGCTTTGGCCCCTTAGAGTCTCTGCCCCCCCCTTCAGCAATGCGAGGGCGTACGTTACGCCCCTGATAGAGAGAGAGAGTGAACTATATATAATAGTAGGCATTGAATAATAAGCAATTGGGGAACTAATTTGATATCAGCGCGCTGTTCGTTTTTAGTGTAAGTTTGAAATCGCGCCAAATAGAGTTTTGACAGCCAATACAATGTTATCTTATAGTAATATTATTGGAGAAATTTTAGAACTGCCTAGCGTAAAAACTCAAAGTGTACGAATATCGAATTAGTTCCGTAAAAGTAATATTTTTGTTGGCCTGGGAAAAGAATTCAAAATTCTTTCATAAAAGCTTCAGTAAAAACATGATGATAAGACGATGCGCCACTTCGGCTAATACAGATTTACAACTGAACCAGAGGAAGGGTTAAATACCGTATTTACTGGAATCTAAGCCGTCATCGATTCTAAGCCGCATTTTGAATTCTCAAAATGTTCTTGGGAAAAAAAATTTGTCATCGATTCTAAGCCGCACCCCCCCCCCCCCCAATTTCTATTAGATTTTGAGGGGGGGGGGATTCTGTAAATGTTTCATCGATATCCGATACTTAAGAAATTTAAAAAGAAATTTTAATGAAAAATAATAAAAAACAGTGGCGCACACAAGGCAGGGGGGCACGGTTCCGGACCCCCCCCCCCCAGCGCTTGATTTTTTTTATAAATGATAATCTTATGTATATAGTACGTAAAATTTAATTAAATCATTATTAACACTTTATTAATTAAATAATTTATTTTTACAGTTTTTTGTTTCCCAAATCGACAAAATCAAAAGAATATGTTTGGCGGCTTACTGAAATATGATAAGAGAATTGGACCCCCCCCCCTTGCACAACTTGAAAATTTTGTGAAACTCTGATAAGAAGTTAATAAATAATTTATTTGACGTATTAAAAACTTTCAAATACATACAGGAACCTATAATTTCTCTCTAACCGTCAATATCATATTTTAAAATCAGGTCATTTCCAATGTCACAGCTGACAGCGAAATTGGTGCCCAGGCCATCCAATGCATTTGTTACGCTACATTTTTTTTTAAAAAAAGAATATTTTATAGAAGAATGTATAAGAATTATTAAAGACTGTTGAACATTTACGAGCAAACATTATATCATTGTTTACGCCATCGATGTGTATTTGCTTCATCCGTGTCAACTTTCCAGTGGCTGCTATACTGTTTCCGTTTTTTTTTTTTCTGCATATAAAATTGTCTCCCTTTTCATACTTGCATCCAGTGAACTGGCCATGATACTATTACCCATATCTTTGATGTTTAGGTGATAAACGAAGGCTCGTTTTTCTAAATACGAGCAGAAAACGTTGTTTACGGTAGACTGAAACTCTGGAGATAAACTGCGAAATGGGATACATAATCGATGCAAATAGCCAGAATAGATGGCTACAATTTTCCTTTTGAAAGGGCTCAAATTCAATTTCTGCCATCCAACAAATGATTTGTCTTTGATTCTAAGCCGCACCCAATTTTTAGTAGCATTAGCACTAGAAAAATGGCGCGGCTTAGATTCGAGTAAATACGGTAAAAGCGCGAAAACGGCGACACTCAACCATTCTGGATGCATAAACTACCAGCCTTCTCCAGAGCTTTTGCATACAGCACTTTCATTCCCAGATAAATTTAATTTTTTTGCTAATAGAAACTTTGAGAAAGGTGTTGATCGCACGCGCGCGGTTTCTTCATTTTATTTTTAAACTTTCATCTTATTTTTTAAATGATTTTTAACCATTATCCTATATTTTCTATTTTCCTCTTAATTCATTTTCTCAAGTGATGATTTCATACGTTAAAAACGACGATAATAATTTCAAATAATAACGATAAAAACAAATGAAGCGGAGAGTTGTACCACTTGCCAGGATATTAACTAAACTAGCAGTTAACTGATCAATTTCGCGTCCACGTCCTGTCCTGTTACAATCAAAATCATTCTAAGAAAATCAATCGAGCAAAAAACGGTAGTCGAGGATACTGTATGGAACACTTAGCCCTATCGGGCCTAATCTTCTTTCGAGTATTGAGAATGACAGTACAAGATTTCCCATTGAAAGTTAAAATATTCTTTACAAATAATTCCTCAATGTAAATTAAAATATTCGAAATGAAAAATTAGTGTGCTGCATCAAAAATAAATAAATTTATTTCGCAGGTGAGAAGAATTAAATTTAAAATAGAAGAAACTTATTTAAAAGCTACAAAAAGTAGCATTTGTAGAGATCAGTGAAGTGGGAGTCGAGAAAAAAAGAAAAATAACGTGACTAGATATTGGACGGCGTTATTTCCAATCTCTGTAAAGATTTCGGTGTATATTCAAATTAATACCTCCTTAAAGATCCGCATGCATGGGGATATATTAAAAAATATATTAGAAAAATTTTGCTTTTTCCATCCATTGTATTTTGGTTTTCAAGGAGCGCGTCACAAGAGCGAGTTATCGTCAGTTACCTGATGATATCTTTTTTCTGCCACAGTGATCTCCGTACTTTCACAATAATACGCATTTGGACGCAGACTCCTTCCAATCATTACTTATTTATGTGCGGAAGCTGTCCCCCCATATATCCCTCTCCAAAGAAATTTCCAATTCTCCTCGGAGGAGGGAGACAGTTTACAAATCCGGAGTAAATTACGTCTCGGGAAAACTCTGACAACAAAAGACATTCCACGAAAAATAGATCACTTGGATAACAAGTACCGACCGATTTCAAGCCTAAATCGATGGGAGTCTTTTCAGAACACCATTTGAAACACGCTCTGGGCTTAAGTTATTATGCGTGAACCAGATCGATAACACGGTTTACTTGTTTGGTAATACTCAGGGTAATGAAAAACTCATCAACATATGCCTCACATCTGTTGTTCGCAAACACGGGCTCTCAATTTAGAATCGATACGAAAAGGCACCTTGTAGCGTTCATTTAAGAGGAATCTGGAGTAAATTTATAAACAAGCATTGTATAGAATTGATTAGTTTTTGACAAAAATCTAAGACTAAGGCTTTATTCTTGGCAAATATGTGACTTGATAATGAAAATTGAATTAGAAATACGAAAATAATTTTCATATCTTCTCTTATAGACCAGGACGTCCAGAAAAAAACTGAAATGCCGAAAGTCATGGATGACAGTATATAAAAAACGCGATAGCAATAGCTTTCGTTAACACTAGAACGTCCGTCGGTGTCGATTGGACACCGGAGCATGTTTAGTTTGTTCTTCTTTCCGCCTTTTTATAGGGAAATTCGAACATTTTTCGAGACTTTTAATACTTTTCCATGCTGATTACATAGAAAAAGTTTTATAGTTCTAGATTAATTTGAAGAGATTTTGCAACTAAATATACCTAGAACGTCCGCTGGCGTCGTTTCGAAACCAAAGGCAATTTATCAATATGAATAGTTGTCATTCGGCAAAAGATAGTTCATTGAGTAGATACCATTAGTAAAACAAATTTCTGGAAGTAATAATGCACATTTATTTGACCTTGAATATAGGGTTATTAGATTCACAACGGAAAATGTGTCAGTTATACTAAAATCACTGTGTCTAAATACTTTGTTACATAGCATTTGCTTATCGGCTCATAAAAAAAAAGAATTTTATTAATCGATAGGCAGGCCCCTTGAAACGATGACTCGTAGAAAAGGTCTAAAGCCCTGATGAAATTGCTAATTTGTTGTGAGAGCTTTCCGAGAAAGAATCGGATGGTGGTGAGCTGTCTTGCTCTAATTTAGATTCCGATGAAGACATAAGATTGAGTGAAAGTGACTGCAAAGAATCTGAAGAAAGTGCAGATGCAATTGATAATATTCTAGTAAATCCTGATATACATGTCGCTAGGGTTGGCACAGAATGAATACCGCATATATAACAATAATGTTCCTAGCAGATTTGCTACAAAGAGTGGTTCAACAAGCTTCCCGAAACATAATGTAAACGTCAGTTTTTTTATATAAAGGGTCATAATATATGATAATTACATGAAATAATATTAAAAAGTCTTAAAACTAAACCCTACTGTGAATAGTAATCCTACAATTTATTTAGTTGTTACAATTATTTTATAAACACTCTATAACGAAAAAAAAAACGACGCATTAAGAAGGAGTTGTCCGATTGTAATGAAATTTCGTGTGCAAAGACATTTGTACTGAACATGCAAATGATTAAAATTTGGTGTCCAATAAATGATTAGGGGGAGCTACAGCACATCGGAACTGCGCACTCAGCTGGTGTCCATAAGAAGCGATTCTCAATCTGATGGTCAAAATTTCTGTTGCATTGCGATTTAGGATACCTTTCAACGACTGAAAAGGCCTCGCCGCAGGATTAGAGCTTATTACGAGCAATTGCCAGTGTTTGAAAGAGGTCGTATCATTGGGTAGAAAGAGGCAGGTTGGGCGAACCGGAGAATCGCTCGTCATATGGGTCGAAGCGATGCGACCATTAGAAGATGCTGGCAAGAATGGGTTGACAGAAGCAGATTTCAGTGTCATGATGGTAGCGGTCGACCTAAGGTCATAGCAGATTCAGAGGACATATTGATTGTCAGATCAGCTAACACAGCGCCTGAGTAATCGTTATCAACTCTAAGACGTGCGATTCGCACACGAGTATCCACCATAACGATTCACAGACGGCTGATAGAGCAAAATTTAAGCTTGTACCGACCGCTACGCCACCTGCCACTGACGCTTGCACACTATCGAGCCAGATTACAGAGGTGCTTGGCTCGATCAGGTTGGAATCATGCCGAGTGGGGACATTTAGTGTTTCGTGATGAATCCCGCTTCCAACTGTGTCCTGACGATCATCGAAGACGTATCTGGAGACGTCCAGAGCAGCGTACCAATCCTGCTTTTACACGCCACACAGCCCCTCAACTAGAAGCTATGGTCTGGGATACCATTTATTTTGACAGCCGGACTCCTCTGGTCGTCATTAGACACACTTGCAGCACAACGGTACGTCGCACAGTGGTCAGTTTTCCCGATCTGGCGCACGGAAACAGCAAAAATGAAATTGCGCGGAAATAAAAAACAACCCACACTTTAAGGTCCTCTTGAGTTCATGTTTACCACATGGCTAAGGAACTCAGTACGCGAATGGAAATTTTCAAACAACCATCGGTATATATCGAGTTTGTTCTTTCTACAAGAAACACTTGCGAGCCTCATTTTCCAGTCGGAAGTTCAATCGTTTCGTCTGAAAAAGATTTTGCAAATTTTAGCGGGTTTTTTTTGCAAATACATGTCATGGATAAGTAAGTTCTTGACTTGACTTTCAAACTAGGTTCAAGTTCGATTAAAAATTATAAAAACATAATATTTAGCACAGCATGTAACTCCTACTAACGTATGTAGAAAGAGCAGGATCCCAAGCGTAAAACTAATACTGTTTTGAGTTTTGTTTGGACTACAATGGACTGTGATAAATATGAGGACCAACTGCAATTTTAATTTAGAAAAATTGTTAAAATTTCTACTCGTTTGTGTGTGGGGGGGGGGAGAATGGATGAGGTGCGTAGAAATGAAAAGTTCTTCTCCAAGTTGAATGATGCATGGTTGTCGGGGGGGGGGGGGAGTAAGAGATTCATACCATCCAAATCAACTCCAGGTCGACCCTCAAAATCATTCGGGGATTGCAAAGCCACGGCAAAGAGGGAAAGATAGTTCTTTCTTTCTTCTTGCTTACGCAAGCAAGGAAGGAAGAACTAGCATTTGCAACAAGAATGTCAATGCAAGCAGCTGGAGAAAGAGATGCTGCCTTAATTTTGAAACAAGTGACTACTTGCTCACCTAGACGTGCTACTCGCCTAAAGAAATGCTTAGTCCGACAGCCAGAATCGGCAAAAAAAAATGACTGACCAAGCCTTGGCTCTATGTCGACACCAAAATATCAAAAGGCCAATATAATAGGGGAAAAAAGGAAATAGCAAAGAGTTCCACGCTGATATTTACCCCAACTATATTAAGCTTATAGAGTCTAAAATTAACTATTATCCTCCTGGTATCGTCATTGATGAAATATCAACAGAGGTTCCAATGCAAGCTCTTTCTTACCACACCTTATGCAGATTAGCCAAAGCTCAGGAAGATGTTTTAAAACAAATTGATAGCCAAAATAGCATTATATCACTGAAGGCGAGGTATAAAGCTGATGCATGGTAGACACCTAAAGGTTCGCCAAGGAAATAATTTTAGTTCTTTCCATTATTTTTTTTTTTCATAAAAATATAATATTTCGATATTATGTGAAGCAAAAAACTTTAAATGTGTGAGATATTAGGCTTTTGGTTGAATTTTAGCATATATATAATTTCATTATTTTTCTCCAAATTTAATTAAGATTTGTGTGTGTAAAATCGATCTCTAAAGGTGTTTAAAACATCCTTAGAAATATTACAAAAAATTAATTAACACAAAAAGAATAAAATTTTTAAAATTTTCAAATTTTTTAAAAAAAAAATTAAATTTGTAAAATCTTGTGAATAATATGTGCAAAATTTACTCGTATCATTTTTTCAAAAAGAAACGTTATATGAAATGCTAAAATATAATTTTTGAGTACATAAATAAAAAAAAAATACTTAAAGGGCGCCGAGTTCTTTTAAACACTACGTATTAACCTTTATTGAAAATGTACATTATGTTTGATAGTATTTGTTTAAATATGTTAAAATTTAATTTTTTTTAACATGCCGCTTTATTTCTTGTGTATATTCTCCCTGTGTCAAATTACTGCTTCTGTTAATATCCTTAGATCCTTGTAAAAACTAGTTCCCCTCAGCAATCATTTATTCTTGATCAAATTCAAACTTAATGTAAATTAGTTAAGACCCTATTCTCCTTATTTCTTGGTGAAAAAAAAAGAGAATAACCAACTTACATTAATTACTACGATTTTTGATCATTAGATATAATTATGAAGACTTCAAAGCTATAAAATAATTTCCGTGCGCCAGATCGGGGAAACTGACCACTGTGCGGCGCTGCACGGGCTTTTACCGAGGGTATAACTTAATCCTAATGTTAATTTCCTCCTTTATTTCTGACGCCAGCACTTCTGGGTGGTTGTGATGCGTACAATGTGAGTGCATGGCCCGTGAGTGCGTATCATGGCTTTCTCGTTTAACATTTTTACTTTTCTTCACAAAATCAGCACTTCCAAAATTATTTTTTTTTTAAATTACTTTTATTTCTTTCCTCTCCGCTTAGTCCGGCATTGCACGGGCTTTTACCGAGTGAATAACTTAATCCCCATGGGACTTTCCTGTTTCCCTCAGGACGATAGAACTTATGTGCGTGTGTATGCGCGATGTGAGTGATTTCTTTAACTATGTCATTAAATCTCCCTTTTTCGAAATTTGCCCTTGCGTTGGTGTGGTGTGGTAATTAGGAGAAATGGGTGAAAGCTCAGGTGTCGTCCTCGTCACTTGACCAAGGTTGAAAATTTCGAGGTCCGTCACCAAAAACCCTCGAATAGGCGAACAGTGCGAATTTATAAATCACTCACTCACTTTTCCATTCTTTCGTTGCAATTTTTTGTCCCAGGAAACGAAAATGTAGCCTTTTTTAAAATAGTTGTATGTTGAAAAAAGACAGAAAAGTAGAAATTTTTAAATTACAAAATTTCACTACTATTTTAAATTTTGAAGTAAAATTGTGAGGATTTTTAGAAATGTTCGAAACATGGAAAAAAAAGTTTCATGCAATTATCTTTATAAAAGAAGAAATTATTAAACGATTGATTTATGACCACACAACTGGAATTAACAGACTTTGAACACCGAATGTTTATTGAAAACGTACCATTTCAAAAATAGTTGGGGAATTCAACATTCCTCAATCCAAAGAGCCAAGAATGTGCTGATAATATACAATTTCAAGCATTATCTTTGGACAATACAACGGTCGACCACCTCTATTTAACGACCAAGCCAAGCGACGTCTGTGTAATCAATGTTACCAAACAAACAACAATGTGTGCCAAACAGCAATAATCAATGTAGGACGTGCAACAGCCATGTCCGAGAAGATAGTACAGCGAAATCTCGTGTTGATGGGATACGGCAGCAGAACCCCAAGTCCAGCGCTTTTAATTACACGCTCTCGACTGCTGGAGCCTCTGCTAGGCTCGTGAACATATCAGTTGAATCCTAATTGACAATTGACTGGAAAAAGAAGCTTGGTCAGATGAGTCACGATTTTGGTTGGCAAGAGTGGATAGTAGGGTTCGAATTTGGCGCAAACCCAACGAAACGATGGAGACAAGTTGTCAACAAGGTACTGAGCAAGCTCATTGGCTCCACAATGACGTGGAATATATTTATATGGCATGAAAATGGTCCCGCCAATCAAACCAACCTAATCATTCACTGGAAACGGTTATGTTTAGACCATTTACAATTCTTCATGAATATCATGCACCTAAAAATCAATGAGAATTTTATGAATGACAATGTGTCATATCACCAGACCAAAACCACTTCCGATTAGTTTGACCAGAACATTGCTAGGCATGAATCCCATCGAACATATTAGGCTTGATCAAAAGGTCAATTCGTGCCATCAGTGTGTGAATATTAACATCGCACTGTTCAGCTACACGAGGGCTTTTGGCGAAGGACCTCGTAATTTTGAATCATGATCAAGTAACGAGAACGACACCTGAGCTGGCACCACCCTCACCAATCCAATTCGTGCATAAAAACATTCACCGGCAATACTTTCGCTATCACGAACAGCTATAGAAGCAGCATGGCTGAATATTCCTTCAGTGTAACATCCAGCGACTTGTTAGTCAATAACATGTCGAATTCTTGCACTTCGTCAAAAAAAAAAGGCGTTGCCACTCTATATTACGAGGTATCTATAGTTTTTGGTACTTCAATTAAATGCTTAAGAAGACATTTTATATATCACAACTTTTGAATGATTATTTTTTGTATATGCTGGTAATTTCGCTAACTTTTTTTTTTGAAAAAAAAAATATTCCCATATTCCATTTAAATCGCGTCCAAGTAGTATAATTGCATACAAACATGAAGAAACAAAAGAAGACTATTGGGGATCTGACTTAGTAATTCTCATTTACGAGTCACGGACCAGAAGGGTAACATCTGAGCTGGTACCTCCCTCTCCAAACTCTCCTACCACTTCAGCGCGAGGACTTGCACGAGGTAGTTTAATGCGTATTTGCGTCGCTACACGACGAGTTTTCAGTGGAATGGTACCTCATTATGGAGAATCATTAGCATAAAACATCACATCTATAGTTTTAGATACACCAATGCATTAATTACTTAAAAGCAAATTAAATTCTTAAAATTATATCAAGAAAAGTGGCAAGAGGCGCGACTATATACATCTGAAATAAATCCACGGTGTTAGAGAGAAGATTTTTCTGAGGAAAAAGCTAGATAATTTCCATTCGGAAATATGGCTTTCAAACTAAAAATAGAAAAATTGTATCCGTTGCTGCAGGGGAGCATAAATATTCATCGTACTGATGGAAAACCAAATGTCCGCTACCTCGCGAATGTATAGATTTTCAAGAAGGCGCCGCACGTGATACTATCCAACAGTAAAAGAGTGATCCTAAAACAAACACGGGAAACGCTCGAGGAAACAATCCGTTGACAGATACACCAAACACGGAAGTGCGAAAAAGAGAGAAAAAGGCATAAATCTATCATCTTCTGAACTGTCGGAAATAGTAAGGAAATTATTAAGCGCCAATTTTTATAGTTCGAAAACTATTGTATTGTGTATCGCAGGAAACGCGATAGTTGTGATCAATCCAGACATTATTAATGAAGCAAAATAAAAAATAATTCCAAACTTTGCATAAATTACAGAGAAAATACGATATAAATATTTTCAGAGGTGACATCGCCGAATATGTAAGTAAAGTAAATTTTAAGTTATATTGGAAACATGATTGAGAATAATCGTCAGTTAAGAAATAATGTTATCAAACATCTTCCTGAAATAAAAACTAAGAATAGTAACTAAACTGAAAAATAACAATAGTAAATAATAATAATAGTAAACCAAGTTAACCTTTGAAACAATAACCGACAGCAATGTTCTTCTAATGCAGTGATTCCCAAAGTGGTCTATATAGACCCCCAGGGGTCTACGACAACCTCCAAGGGGTCTACGCCAGCCAAAAATTAATTTGGGGGTCTATGATAGTGGCTCTCATTAAACTAAACCACGAGTAATTAAAAAAAATTATAATCATGTGGAGACCAAATTTTACCTATTTAACAGATTTATTTACTAAATATAATGAAATTAATTTGCGTTTACAAGGTGGCAGCATTAATTTTATTAAAGCAAGAAACATTTCAGCTTCTCTTTCCTGGGTTAAGTTAAAGAAGTATAATACTGAAGGTCCCGAATTTTCTAAATTTGTCACAGACATTCTGTCAGAACGTTTTAACCTACGTTCAACATTTAAGAGTTGTATTCAGATTTTGAAGTTAGGTTTGAGAATGATTTGACCACATGGCAATACAGTAGGCAATGAATTCGTATAGTCATATTGAAAAAAAATATCACATTTCAATAGGAACTGATTGCAATAAACACTAACGAAGATCTTAAAGTTTAGAAATGGATGCCAGCAATTTTGACTTTAAAAAGTCAAACCTGTCTGTACAGATTAAACCAGACAAGATTAATACTAAATGTTGAAAATTTGATATTGTAGTGCGAAAGATCCCTTCCTCCCTTTAAAATCATTTGCTTGTTGTTTAGTTAGTTTATTTAACAGCTGTATTTATTAATTAACATACGCGCTTTTTAAATTTTAAACACTACACTTCATTACAGTTAGAAATTTAATTCTTATAAAGTAGAGTAGTAGTACCAGATGTCAAAAAGACATTTAAGTTCATAAATTTACAAAAATTCAATATTAATTAAGCAGGGGTCTACCCCAAACCGAAAAAGATGGCAAGGGGTCTATGAGACAAAAAAGTTTGGGAACCTCTGTTCTAATGCATTGCGACCAGAGCAGCCGAATGGTCATGATCGTGAATTCGTGGTCGTTTTTAATGAAATGGAGTAATGGTACCATTCAGGACCCATCATTTTGGATTAAATCTGTCGAGTCTCAAAATCCTCTTCGCGTGGTGGAGAGTAGAGTGCCAATTCGGGTGTCGTCCTCGTCACTAGACTGTGGCTTACAACTATGAGATCTGTCACCAATAGTCCTTATGTTGTTTGACCACGGTAGCCTAGTGGTCAGTCACAGACTAGTGACCGACGTGTCATATGTTCGAGCCCAGTGCCTCTGAAGACCCGCCGTGTAGAGAAGCTGATGCACGTTAAATCTGTCAGGGCGAAAATGTCCTCTTGTTGGTTTGGTGTAGAAGTTAGGGAGAGAGGGTACCAGCTCAGGTATCTTCGTCACTTGACCATGGTTCAAAATTACGAGGTCCGTCGGCAAAAACCCTCGTGTTGTTGAATAGGGCGACGTTAATATTCACTCATTCACCCCTTGTTGCTTTAAAAAACGATCTTCATATACACTGAAGCCTTCAATGTATCGTTTCCATTAATTCTTAGTTACAACTGTTAAAATGGGTCCTAGAAAGATCACTAAGAACAAGCCAGTATCAGGGGGTGAGTGAGAGAATATTAACGTCGCACTGATTAGCAACACGAGGGCTTTTGGCGACGGTCCGCGTCATTTTGAACCATGGTCAAGTGACGCGGACGACACCTGAGCTGCCACCCCCCCCCTCTCCTAACTACCACACCACACCAACGGGAGGACGTTTGAGCTCTCGACAGATTTAACGTGCATCGCTTCCCTACACGGCGGGTCTTTAGTGGTACTAGGATCGAACTCATGACACATGTCGCCATGATACGATGCCTAGACCACTGGGCTACCGCGGCCACCCAGTATCAGGGGGATCATAAATCAATAAACAATATCATATTCGGAAGTGGGAGGAGGTGATAGCAAAGATGAATCTTCACAGATGTTCATGGATAACAACAGGGGGAAAAAACACACCTAGAATGTAGCCTGAATAGCAATAAAGAGTCAAATATGATAATCATGAACATCTGTCCGAGTATTAGCAAAAGAATTTGTCATTCAATTCGGTAATTTGTACTACAAAACGAAGTCAAAAGATATTTTATATAGTTCCAACTAAATACCCAAAAATGACATGTATTTTTTTTTACCAAGGAAATTTTCAATTCTGCAACTCAAAAATTTGTCGAATTGGGAAATTCGATCAAGTAGAGTAATACGTAAGTTATTACATAAGGAAATGCTTCCTCTTTCAGGAAGGGGAAAAAAGGTTTAAATATGTTAATACGATGCATGTCTAGGTAAAAGCTTTACCATGACACTAATTAAAATATTTCATAACTGCGACAGAATGCAAGGGTTACGAAACCGATTCATTTCTTTTTCCCCTGCTGCTTGCCAAATAATCGGAAATGCAGTGGACGCGTAAAAAGAAACCTGGAAAACCATCTCGGGGTTCGAGTTTCTTCCGCTCGAAAAACGTCGGATGGATGCATTTTTTAACCTTCAAGCAGAACGTTCTGCTCACCCCCCACCCAGGGGTGACACACTGGGCAAGGATTCAATGTGTGAGGGTGGAGGAGAAGGTTTGTTTCCTTCGCACACAAAACACCATTACGGGAAATATGGCTTCTGTCCAAGAAAAGGAGAAGGGGTACGGGAAAAAATAAGATTGTGTGAGGGACACTGAAAAGGCCGAAAAGAAATAATAATAGGTCATTTTTAAAAAGACAAATATCAGTGGGAATGAAGAGGGTACCTCTTTGTAATGGTTCAATTGAGAATTTGAACCAATGTCACTTTTATACTGGAAATAGGTAAGTCGTTGACAAGGGATTGCATCATTTTGAACTGCAATCATATAACAAAAGCTTTTCAGACTTTCACATCATGTATTATTTTTTTCTAATTGGGCTGCACATTGGTATTTTAACCTTTGCAGACCTAGTACATGCATCATGAAAATCCACCGACTTGGCCCGGGGTCGAACCCGCAACCCTTGGGTGCAGAAAGTCAGAGACAAACCAACCACACCACCCAGCCGGCATATCATGTATTAGATACACCCATTATTTTTGATAGAATTGATACTGAATACTGATCCATGACATTCGCGTCTTTTACACAAGTTCATCGTTGCCCGAGTTGATGAATGGATTATTATTAATATCACATTTATATATATAGAAGCAACATGAGGGATAATAGTAACGGATTTTGCAATTCGAACCACGGTCAAGTGACGAAGACGACACCTGAGTTGGCACCCCACTTTCAAACTTCCACACTGTTCACGTACGAACTTTGAGCCTCGGCTGATTTAAAACGCATGTTTCGCAACAGAAGGAAAAAAAACAGATCTTTAATGGCACCTAGGCACTAAACCAAGACTCGATTGCAACCAAAATGGTTATTGCGCGTCCCCATTACAAGAGTTAGATAACAGATAATAAACATATTTGTGAAAAAGACGATACACGTACAAGGAACTCTTTTTTTTTTTAGGAAATTTTACGAATTTCCAACAGTAAATCAATAATTTGAAAAGTATTTTAGGAACTAATCACATAAATTTTTAACTTAATTCATTCGCAGGACGTTATTTATAAATCTATCCTTAACTTAATTCGAGCAGAATAAAATGAATAAAGAATAAATAAAAGCAATATATATAAGAGAAGGCCTACCAGATAAAATTTTGTAATGAAAAATGAAAATTTATTAAAAACAATTAAAATTTAATATAGGAACTATTTACCTTTATTAACAGTTTTAGGGGGGAGGGGGCATTGTGTACAGTATATTTCTTAAGGAAAACTGATGGGGATACAGAAATACAACTATATCTATGTGAAATGTAAACTAAATATACTTAAAATAATTCATAAAACAATTTTTTTTTAAAAAAGTAATTTACTTTCACCAGTCCATTTCACAAACATTCCTATGGGCGTACAATAGAGATAAATTTATTCATTACGTGTATAATTCAACTAATATGTCCGGTTCTCCCCCATAAAGAATCATATTTCTGGCCAAGCCGCACACACTAATGCAACAATTCCGCCCGTGTTACTGAGTTATAAACCTGGAGGAGACCCACTCACGCGTATTCTTTCCAGCTAAAGCACAAAGAGCACTTTTGGTTCTTTGGGGCCTCTTAGTTATTCCGCTGTACGAACACTACGCCGAATCCATTGGGAACCCTCGGCTAATCTCTAACGGAAAACACCACGCCCAGGGAATAAAAAAAAACGAAAAAGAGAGTGAGCGCTGTTTATTATTAGCTTTACCGGAAAAGGAAATGAAAACCAGCGGTTGAAGAGAGAAAAGATTTCAGGTGCTGTTTTCTGCATTTCGATCGAAGCAGGCAGAGGAAGCACGATACGCATTGATTATTGAACATTTCTAAGTGGGAATGAGTCAAGTATCGACAGATAGATTTCCCATGCATTTCAGTTACCAGTAAAATTTGTTGATTTAGTTTAACATTATTCTTAAATTAAAATCGCATCATTGATACGCAAGTAAACCTGATGTCGATCTTGTCACTTCGCACAACGCTTCAAAGAGCTAACAGAATAACTAAGCTATTATTTCATTCACTGTGGTTTCCCGCCGCCAAGTGAGGACTCAAAGGTGATAACGCTGAAGTGAAATATTGGACGCTGAAGACGAAATATTGGGAAACACGAAATACAACGGTCCGGGACAAACCATGTATTTTCATGCATTTATTTCTCTTAAAACGAAACAAAAATCGTTTCACACGAAAAGATTTCCTTTCTATAGGAATGAACAAAATACGGGAAACACCAACCGCGCCGGCGAGATTTAAGAGGGGTGTGAAACGAAAGAGAGGTGGTTTCATTTGTTTCGTAGAAACGAGGCTAACTTGGCTTTGAAATACTCTCAATAGCCTGTCACACGAGCCAATTTTGATTATTTAAGCTACTTTTACCTTCCGCCCCTACAAACGCCCCACAAAAACATCTAATATCTCATCAGTTGGCTTTGGAATTCGGTGCTGAATACATAGCAGTGTGAGTAAAAAGTCAGTGAATTTGGTTAGCTTTCTTTTTCCCCTTCTACTTTAGAAGAATTTTTTTACGAGCACAATGGCAAAGAGCTCAGGGGATAAGCAAACTGCTATTTTGCTTAAAATAAAAATGGAGCTTCTTAAGGCTGTTGATCAAAAACAGAGGAAAACGGAAATCTGTGAAGATTTTGATATTACTAAATTTTGTATCGAATTTCATTAAGTTCTACTGAATGTTTTTGTTTCATTTATTTTCATTAAATACACGCATTTTAACTTTTTTTTTCCCCTGCTATATTCTTGAACACGAAGAAGCATTTCACTCCCCTCAGTTTCATGTTAAACGATTTTCACTGTAGTTTACTTTAATATGCAATATACACCACACATTATCCCCTTTTATTCATAACATATTAGCTGTTTTCTACGCAGCTGTCGAGTAAGACGATTCACAAATAATGTAATTCGATTTTGATTTCATTTTTATTCAAGCTCTCACTTTTTAAGCTATTCGAGGATGATGCAGACAGACCTCTTAATTCGGGACCTTGGTCAAGTGACGAGGACGACGAATGAGCTAGCCTCCCCCCCCCTCACACACACTTGAAACTTCCGCATCACGCCAAGAGATGAATTTGAGCCTCAACAAATCATGCCGCCAAGTTATCACTTTTTTTGTCTCACAAAGGGAGGGCACCGACTAAGGAAATCCATTTCGGGACGAGACTTTGTGCAATAGTAGTACTCCTTTAGGGTGTTCAACCCTCAATTTAATTCCGCCGAATGGTCAGTCAATTCGGAGAAAATAGCCTTCGAAATTCATGCTTAGCTTTTATAAAATTAAGTATGAATTTCTTCCAACGGCGCAGCAGCGTGGTCGGTAAAGTAAACTGTCTACCATACGTCAGGACTCGGTTCGAGTCACGCGATCGATTTTTTTTTAAAAATTCATTTAATTATTTTTACAATTAAATAAATTTATATAAAAAAAAGATATTAAATATTTTATATGATTATAAAATAATTAAATTAATAATATAAGATATATATTACACTTATTACGTTAATTATAAAATACTTTTTATAAATAATTATTACAAACCATTCGGCGGAATTAAATTGAGGGTTGAACACCCTAAAGGAGTACTACTATTGCACAAAGTCTCGTCCCGAAATGAATTTCCTTAGTCGTGCCCTCCCCTTGTCAGTCTCATAATATTTTCCATGACAGAGGAGATTATAACACATCTCCACAATCAAGAACTACAAAAAAACAATAGATGGTTATTTTTCCGATTAAATGTAATAAAAAACACTAAAAAATATTACATGTTACAAAAATTCATGTCATAAAGACACAGTTTACCATATAATACTTTTCAGGACAGAGAAAATAATCAAACAGGCATATGTAGTTACACAATACACATTTCTTCATGGCACCTTCACAAGAACAATTTGATTTTCAAGATTTTTAATGGCATTGTCATATTAGTAGATATAGCTTATAAAAGTAATTATACTTGATCTCGCAACTGAGCCCAGTAGGGACTCTAAAGCAAAAATTCAATTCCACTTGTAAGATTTTGTTTGAATGTTCATAAGAATTGAGCATTCTACATTGATTCTTTTTTCATTTTAGGTTCAAATAAGAACTAAAAATGCATCAAAGTGAAAACCTCTTCATGCACACTAAAGCAGCAAATAATGTATATTTAACAAACATACGATTAATGTAGACTAAAATATACGCTGAATAAGTTAAATGTCATGTAAAACTCAAGCAATTATGGAGCTTGAAACATCAAAAATGTTTCCTAGCTCAGTTTGTTGCTGGGATGTTTGAAGCAGGAAGACAAAATGTTACTAATTACATGAATGACACTGGAATACAAAAAAAAATTAAAGATTTGATGGGAAAAAACAAATGATAAAAGTTTTCATAGCCGATTCATCGCATTCCATAGTCAAAAATTTTCAGAAAGTTCGGATAAATCTCGTTTGAAATCAATATCAATTGAAAAATCAAAATCTCTCTTATTTTTAGAATTTGGTTGCATACTGAAGACACCAAACAGTATGAGTTAATAATGCTGATTTCCTCATGACTAAGAATCTATGATTAGACAAGAGAATCTTTCTCTCACTCTTATCACTATTTTAAACTAAAAAAAAAATATATAAATGTTTCTCACAATATGGCATGGCATAAAGGAGAAAAGCTCAGTACACAATTTAGTAAATAGTAAGCTAGTATGATACATACTTTTTCAAAATCATGGAATACCATTGCATAGCGAAAGAAGGTTCAAGTGCGACTCCATAAAGCGGATATAACGAAACATGAACATATTGTCCAAGGTTAATTTCAATACACGACGAATATTATGAAAGATGAGTCTCCGGAGAAAACTGTTCTATTTTCATTTTTCTAGAATTGCATTATAAATTATTTATCGCAAAAGAAACAAGAGATGAAAGATGAAAAAGCGTTGGGAAAAAAATGAGTTTTCAATAAGAAACATTGGGTACAGTGATTTGATTTCATGAATGTAAATGATGAGATTTGTGATTTCTTAACACGTTTCGCAGATACCATTCAAATAATTGAGCAAAAACAATGCGATAAATCGAAAATAGAAAGAGGAAAAACATAATAGGTGTTTATTGACTGATATACAACTAATTTACAGGGTACTTCACTGTAAAATAGTTATCTATCAGTATTTTATAAAGATAGATGACCATCACACGAGAGAAATTGACCTTTTATTCTGTGGAAAATAAATCAATGGCTCTAAACGATTTTTCCTCCATTGATTCAGAATCACAGTCAACGTTACTTGCACAGCTAACCGTTTCTCGTTTCCGAGAAGAAAGAGGCGTAATCGCACAGTTGCGACCAAATGCACATAGGGAAGATGATGATAATGAATGCCCAGAGGAACCGAGCTCACCCGAAGAGGGTTTAGAGCTACAACCGATCCCCAGTCACTACACCCTTCACGTCCAGTTTTTATTGTAAAAAAAATCAAAGTTTACATTTTAAACAATTCCAACTTTTTTACAAATACAAAAGAAATATTAAAATTATACAAAACAAATGCACCATAAAGACACAAAAAACAAAAACAAAAAAACAACAAAAAAAAACAGGAAGCATAAATAATTACATTAAAAAAAATTCTATCCCAGAAACTGTACACGAATAAGAAAAACCTTTTAAACTGTTTGATAATATTCAAACACAAGCAGCCAAGTGGAATCCATGCTTATATCCATCGGAATTATTACTACTTATGAAGTAAGTTCTTGTAACCTAAAACCACCACATTTTCAAAACAAGTCGCGGTCTTCAGTAACGTCTTTTCCATAATGCATCAAAAATGGGTGAAAAACCAATGAAAACTAATATTTTATTATTATTTTATGTGTATATTGTGTAATGTCGCCAATAATGCCAACTTGGCGAGATTTGCGCCGGCGAAACGGAAAAGTACCGTAAGTTCAAACAACTCACTTAAACTTTCAACAGAAAAAAAAGTTTGGGGTCTCCTATATCCTAATTTATTTCTCCAGATTGAGCATTTCAATCTTATGAATTAAACGCGTTTCGCTTTTCGTATGCCAAAAAGGCGTGATCGCGCTTTTCTTGTTTTGTACCGTAAATGCAGAGACGCGCGATCACGCTCGTTATAATATAATTTTCTCATCAATCGAGAGCAGTTGAAATTTAATTTGCATTAGATGTAAATAATTTTCTTAGTGAAAAAAAATTATGTACCATGTTTTTATAGCCATTTTCCAAATTTCAAGTCTCTAGCTCATTGGGAAGTTAGTTTCAAATCAATTACAAAAATTCCACCCAACAGACATACAAGAAAGCGAGTTAATAAAAGCATGGTAAAAAGGAATTCATGAAATTGGTGCAGCAAAACACGTTAGTATTAAGTGAGAATAAAAATATTTTTGTTAGTCAAAATGACTTGTTACATAATAATTAAAGTTAATTATCACCATTTTTATTATTTTCCCAAAATAATAACGCCTTTCACCCCGCACTTTTAACATATATATGTAAGAAAATTTTTTTCAACAAAATTCAAACGGTTATAAAATTCGATTTTAACAGTTAATATTCATGTCTATCTGTCTTCCTTACTATTAATACTTTCCTTCTAATCAAATAATAATGCACTATTCAATGTCACCAATGCTAAATAGGAGGTTTTCAGCTGTGAACTCTAATATAAGCCAATAGCTGGGATTTTGGTCCCTCGTCAACATAACATGGCACTGTGAGTTTTCTTAATTTTAATTTACATAGTTGTAACTTAGCTTCCCTACAAGGTTAGATTTTATTAAATTTTCTTTTGAAATCTCACACCAGCGTTTAAAAGATCTGAAAGCTGTCGGGTACAGCAACAAATGCAAATATATATCAAATCCTTACTTGCTTTCATCTTGAATATTAATTACACATTAACTCAAAAATTTATAAAGTAATACATTTATTTACAGAGGTATGATAATTTTTTTTTTCATTTTATTTAAATATTTCGTCTAAACAAAATTTAAAACGAAATTTAGTGCTCTATTGATTCGAATGTCTTAAAGAATAAGATGGATAACACGAGAAAGAAGCAATTTGTGGCAAAGAAAATGTTTTTATGTGTTATTTTACTTTGCTTCCTCCAACATTTGCAAGTTCTTTTACCGAGACATACGAAGGGGGTTGAAAACATATTTTTAGAATGAGGAAACCCAAGATCGATCGGGAATGAAACACCTGTAAAATCTTCTGAAACGCTACTGCTTTCAAAGAAAAAAGTTTGGTTTTCAAAAGGCATTTGTTTTCCACAAAAGAAAACAATCAAATAATAAAATTTACGACAATAGGCCTAACAAATTAACATAGCAAAATATAATGTTGTGGAACTTTATGCAAGTTTTGTAAATAGACCAAAAAATACATCTCACAGCTTCAAATCATCAAAATTTGCTTGATTTGATTTTTTTTATTCACATCGCATCTTAAAACAACGCGAAGGTGAAGGACTTTGTAATTTTGAACCAAGGTCAGGTGACGAAAACGGCACCTGAGCTGAAACCCTACTCTCCTAACTTTCCCGCCCCGCCATGGCAGCCTCGTGGTCACAGACTCGTGCTTGGCGTGTCATGAGTTCGAGCCAAGTCCCACTGAAGATTCCCCGTGCAGAGGGGCTGATGCACGTAAAAATTGCCGAGGCTCAAACGTCCTCTCTAGGTGTGGTGTGGAAGTTAGGAAAGGGAGGATGTCAGTTCTGGTATTTTCCTCGTCCCTTGACCATGGTGCAAAATTACGAGGTCCGTTGCCAACAGCCCCACAATGCAATTTCATAATGCGACGTTAAAAAAACTCTCACTGACTCCACACCACGCCAACGTGAGAACTCTTGAGCCTACAGAAGTGATTGTGCATTCACCTCTGCACGTGGCGGTGGGTCTCCAGCGGCATCAGGACTCGAGCTCACAACCTGACAACGCCCTCTACAAGTTCGCAATTTTGACCTTTCATTAAACTTTACATTTCGCAATAAATATTACTTGATTTCAAATACTTTTTTAAAGGAGTTAATTAAAGAAAATGAATTACTTTTGAAAACAATTAGGTAGCACTGATAATAACTATATTAATTCTGAGGATGGGTCAGAGGTATAACTTATAAGTAGCTGAATCAACAACCTACCAAACTTTGGCGACAAGCATAGATCAAAATGAGAATCAGCCCAGACGAAAGATAACGACAATGCTGATAATGAATGGAAATGCATGTCATTCCATAGAAACATGACTCCCGATGGATTTTCACAAGATGAATGCTATCCAGTGAAAAACATTCCATTTCTCATCGATCGATGACAAAAGGATTCAAGATCTGGCTACTGCGAAGCTAAAAAAAAAGTACTGATCTAAGATGTTAACCAAAAAAGGGGTTTCTTTAAGAACCAACTAGATATACGCAAAGATGGGGGAAATTTCGATCAGGGTGTTTCTCTACTTTCCACCAATGAATTAAATCCTATAATATATTTTCTGATTAATTATTAATCATGTTGTGAAATAAACAGTACTAAATAAATACTATTTCTGTTCAAACAATTAATTTTTAATAAAGTTTATATTCTATATCAGTACAAATTAAGAGTTTGGATCGTCAACTTTTTTGATTAATCTAATTAAAATCCAGAATATTCACAAGAATTTTAAAATTCATTACAAAAATAGTCATTTATAAAAAATAGTTTTTACGAGCATACTTCCATTTTTTGCATGGTGTTCGAGGTACTCCAGTCGAGAGAGTAAGGAAGAAATTAGAATGTGGAGTAGAAATAAAAATAAAATACGAAGTTAAAGCCTAATAAATTGACAGTGATTCAAAATTACAAAACTAGTCGCTTAAAATTTGAGTAGCTCTATAGTGAAGTTAATGCAATTAATCAAATTCACCTACTACAATAGAAATTACAACAAAAATCATTCCAATAGAGAAATCGCATATATCTTGTAAACTGAATCAGTATATAATGGTTGAAATTCCATTTTTAAAAATGTTAATTTGAATTGCTTCACATTGATCCTTTCATAAAAATAAATAAATAAATGAAAATAAAAAATTACCGGTTCTTTTAATCATGTGTATTTTTGCACGTATCACTGTATCAAACGTTCAAAAAAATATTTTTTTAATTTTATCGATGAAAGGGGCATTCTATAATAATGTTAGTAATCATTGAGAGACGAATGCGGACATATATTTATAATGAAGATGCTCAAGAGTCACATCTGGTAACGAATGAGAGGGGAAGTTAAAACTGACAAGCATGACTATAGAGCCAGTCAGGTATACACGCAAATGCGAAAGTTCTCATTTATAAGGTACATTAACTCTGTAAAATTAATACCCAATTCAAAACATTTAAAATATAAAGCTTCAGCAAAAATACTTCCATAAGCACTTTTTTTAAAAATTTATTGAGAAAATTATTTTAAAAAAATAAATAAAATCGTCAAGAATCGAAAATTTACAGCAGTATATGTTACAATGAACATGTCTGTTCTTCCGAATGTTGACATAAAATATCAGGATCGAATAAGTAAAAAGTTATATGACTTTTATTAATGAAAAATGGTACCACCGATTACAGCACGAATAGGTTCAAGATATTTTGCCGACATATTTTGACGAATATCTATAAACAATAAAAAGTGTAGACTTTCATTCGGTTTTAATAAAGAGAACAGCACAAAAAAAAGTATAAATATGCGGGCACATTGTACAAAGAAAAAACAGACGCGATATTTTTCACAACTAAATAGATTCCCCTCCTAACTCACGCGAAAACTTTAATTTATTTATTTTATCTTTTAAAAAAACACTGTTTTGTCGTGGGGGGGAGCTCGAGGGCTTTTGGCGACGGACCTCGTAATTTTGAACCATTGTCAAGTGACGAGGACGACATATGAACTGGCACCCCCGCTCCTAACTACCACACCACACCAACAAGAGGACGCTTGGGCCTCGATATATTTAACGTGTATCGGCTGTTTTGTGATGGGAGGGGGGAGATTAGAGTCCTGATATTTTTGCTGATTCTTATGCAAATTAACCTCCTGAAACCAAATGTATAACTCATTTTGTCCAACCACAAATTTTTTAGAAACGCCCCCCCTCCGCCTCCTAAACCACTACTTTTATGGCTATGAATTTGATTTGTAAGAGCAAGGAAAGGTTTATTTTAACACTTAAATTGGAAAAATAAAAATATAATAAATAATAACAGATTCATGTAATAAAAAGTACAATAAAAATAAAAATTTCTGGTGCTTGCTTTTCTTTTGTACCCTGAAGAAGTTTCTCGCACCAATGGTCAGTATTCTGCCAAATTGCCCGCATTCCACTTCCCTGAAAATCTATCGAACTCTGAACGATGTTTATCAGAAAATTCACGCACTTCACATAGGAAACAGCAATATTTTATGAAGCCTGTTTGCAGACTCGTGAGTAGAGGAACAACTTTTAAGTCAGTGCAAAGTTTCCAATTATAATCATAACAGATTTTATGAAAGATTTGGTACGTCCCCTTTATATTCACACACTATACAACCGGAACAGATGGTAAATCTCATTCCCACTGGTCAACAAGATATCTTAAAAGCTGGTCTTTGTGATGAGTCTATAAACAGTCTCCATTTGAGTGGATCACGTGTCATCTTCAGTTCTATCATCAATCAATTTGAATAAAAGCAAAACATAAAAACTTTCATCTTCCGAAAAAATAATTTCAGGCGCTGGTTTGATAAGAAGAGATTTTTGCGCCCTTTTCTAAGAGATTTCACTGCTGAAGTAGAAATCAAAGAAGTTGAGATTTTCTCTCAGCCCAGAGCAGTTCATTCAATTTTGGTAGAGCAACGAGGAGAGGTTGTCGAAAAAGTAAATCAGCTGGATATTCTTCATCGGTGGATGTTGATAATCTTGGCTGTGGCTCAAAGAGTTCCAAAACTATTTCTGGCAGAAAAATATAGGGTTTGGGGGTCAATAGGATTGACAAAGATTCTTTGCGAGAAGCTGGTCTTACAGCTGAAGGGATATTTGGATACAGAATTGTGTCCCTACTTTTGCTACAGAACCTGGAGGTGGATGTCACTCAAAAATAACAATCTTCGAGATAACAGCACGGGTGCGCGCCAAACTTTGACCACAGCAAAAGGCATCGATTTACGGGTACTTTTGAGCCGTTTCGTCAAGCTACTATAACAAGGAGTGCGGCATAACATTGGAATCCAATCCTTGTTGCTAACTTGGCCAATCAAAGTAAAAATGAAAACCAGTTTTAAGTAACGAAAAAAGGGATTTTAGTTGCGCTTTTAAGGACAAAATTCATAGCAAGCATAACAGAAGCTGTTAGGATGATTTTTTTTCATGCCATAACAAAATTAATCAGTGTATCAATGTTCGGCATTAATAAAAATTTACACTCACGTACTGTAATTTATTATTACATAGGGGGAGGGGGGTAGTCGTTTAACAAAATTATACAACTAGGAAACACAAAAATACTGCCTAGAACAAAATACTACCGAAGTGCAAAGTTGACCCTTCCATTGCGTAGCATGTACTGAGAGAAGATAAAGATACACAATTACTGTGATGAAAGCAATGAACTTTAGAACATATCAAAACAGATTTAAAAAGCAAAACAGCTACCGTTGGACATAGAATCTTCCAAACTTTTTTGCAAAAGCTTCGGAACCTCTTCTCTCTTGCCCATTTTTAGCCACAGTTGTTGCTAAACATTTTTCATTATCTGGAGTATTTGAGAGAAGAACAGGACAGGAGTTGTGTGTGGAGTGAGTGAGTGAGTGAGAGAATATTAACGTCGCACTGATTAGCAGCACGAGGGCTTTTTGGCGACGGTCCGCGTAATTTTGAACCATGGTCAAGTGACGCGGACGACACCTGAGCTGGCACCCCCCTCTCCTAACTACCACACCACACCAACGGGAGGACGTTTGAGCTCTCGACAGATTT
Source organism: Trichonephila clavata (assembly GCA_019973975.1). Taxonomy (NCBI): domain Eukaryota; kingdom Metazoa; phylum Arthropoda; class Arachnida; order Araneae; family Nephilidae; genus Trichonephila; species Trichonephila clavata. The sequence goes on along the minus strand of BMAO01035984.1, from coordinate 150,470 downwards.
TACGTGCATCGCTCCCGTACACGGCGGGTCTTCAGTGGTACTGGGATTCGAACTCATGACATGCTAGCCACGACCCGATGCCTAGACCACTTGGCTACCGCGGCCACGGAGAGGAGTTGGAATCTGATTTATGTAGAAACCGTTAAAAAAAAACACCAATTATTTTTGTGATTTTTTGTTATTAAAGGAGGGGGAGGGAAATTTCGCCCCTTTCAACATTTTACGTTTTAGACTTTTTTCCCTCAATAGTCCCTTAGAAAGGTCACTGTTAAAATCATCTTTTCCCTTCCAAATCAATTTCATAGCCATAAAACTATCAAACAGATATAAAAGAAGGACAGGAAGGAGAATCCCGAAAACACAGTGGTTCATGGAGATAAATAGGAGTCATATTCGGGTTGAGTGAGCCATTTTACTTAAAAGTATTCAGGGCCGATTTTCATACAAAACAGTTTATAATTAACATACAGACAAACAAAAAAACCAGACGGGATGTTAACATTACAGCTAAAATGCAGATTCTTGTAAAATGAGAACCATTTTATATGACAGAATATACAGAGATAAATTTCATTTTTTCCCTCTCTTCAAAATCACTTCTAACTAATTAGAGAAAAAGGAGAAATTCCAAGCATCAATGACTGGACACATAAGAAAGCAATCAAGTCCAATTTTGAATATCGTAATCGGCTCAAAAGACTAATACATCGTCAAACTCAGGCAAACCAGCGCTATAAAAGAAATGCATATCGCACTCAAGAAACTAAAGTAAAAATCTTTACCAAAAAGTGTGTTTAAAATTTCACGAAGAAGGTCATGCAACTTTGACGAACGACAGTAGCAGGAGCCGAAAGGGACCAATACAAAAGCTACCTAGTCGAGTGGGCGGAATCCATATGACCCTGAGGAACAACGGAACTGTACAGACTCTTGTATAAAAAAAAAAAGCAACGCATCTGCCGCATTAAAAAAAGAAGAAACAACTGTACATAATCGATTGAGGAGAGTACACACACATTTACCTCCCCTCCCCATAAAGAACTGTATTCAACACGACCATCCATTTGCTCCGTTCGATCCCATTCTCCAGAGGCACAAAGATAGTCTCTTTTTTTAATATATTTTTATATAGCTTCATATCCCACTCAAACTTTCACAGTAATGTTCAGCCATCACGAAATCGGAAGAGGGGGGGAGGGGGTATGCCACTCTAGAATGGAACCCACGCGCTCCCGCACGATCTTCGTGAGGAAGGAAAAGACCCAGTCGATCCCCATTTTCTTCCACATTTGGAGATGCGGTCGACTTCGTCTATAACCTGACGTGACTGGAATGCCACACAGGGGAGAGAGAGCGGGAATCAGTCTAGCCCCTACCGAGTATCTTACCTCTGTATACAGAAGTCAATGGAAAAAACTTGATGGGTTGAGTCTGGCAATAAGAGGTGGGTCAAGCAATACAAAATTTCTTTGGGGGAGTGAATCACAGAGAGAACAAATTGTATAGGTCAATTGCTTTTGAAGCATATCAAAATTTTGTTTTTTCAACCAATTACGGCTGGAAGATATCGAGTAGGAGTACTTCATACCACACTTCCCATAGAAGTTTCAGAATTATTTTATTCAAATTTGATGCCCAAACGATTTTAAAAAGTTAGTTTTGAGTATCTCCGTATCACCAATTCATTTCAAAACAATAAAATCACATTCCCATATTATATAAATACGCTTCTTAGAATTTTTCAATGTTTCCTTTGGGTAGGGGGGCGAAATGTACAAACATATTGATAAATAGCATGCTTGATGTCATAGGAAAACGTTTAAAATAAAATTTTATGATTACGAAAACTTAGCGAAATTTCAAATTGTAAAACTGCGTATTTTCCTGGTTTCAAAAAGTGTGTTGTCTTATGAAACAAATTCTTCTAAATTGATAGTTAATTAAAGTTGGTCTTCGAAGTAACACGAGACTATTGGCGACAGATCTCGTAATTTGGGGCCATAGACACATAAGAACTCGCCAAATTTACACCACGTCAATCGTGAGGACTTTTAACCTCGATAGACCTGACGCGCATCAACGCCTCTTCATGCCGAGTCTTTAGTGGCAACAAAACTCGACAGTAACAACGCCGGCTAATATATATAATTAAAAAACCCATTCAAAAATAGAATTATATCCATTGATAAAACTTAGCCAATTGGAAAGAATTTGTAAAAATTCTCAAACAAACCAGATTCATTGCAAAAGATGGCGCAAATTTATGAAGGAACACTTTTCTGTGTAAACACACACAGTTACAGAACACAATCTGTGTTATGACCGTATCACTTTATTAAAAATCAATACAAATACAGATTTTCGAATTTGCGTTTACATTTAAAATATAACTTACTACAAAACACGGAACTCATTCATCTTTCTCATCACCTGACAATTTAAAATATGTCAGATCAAGATAAATATGAAATAAAAGGGGGGGGGGAACCGATCACAAATATATTTACCCTACAAAACAAATTTTCTAGTACCTTATCAACCATTTTAGAAGACACACATTAGTTCGTTTCGAAAAACTCACTAAATGCTCCAAACTATCTAAATTGACAATAACTGGAGTACTATGCCTGAAGCCATATATGATCCGTCGAGTAGGGTTTAAAAGTATAGGACATGTAGCCTACATGAAAAAGATGATGAGGCTAAAAAGATTATGATACGTTTCGGTGACCCAAGACAGAATTTTTTACACTTTACAACCATATAAGTGAATATATAAATAAAATCAATTAGAAGTATAAATTGTTTGATAATGGCGACGACAGAGAGAGAGAGAGAGAGAGTATGATTCTAGATAAATTACACTTACGCGATACGTGGAACTCAGTGATAAACGCGTAAGTCGGAAAATATATATATTTATAAGATTTCGCATATAAATATATATTTTTTTTCAGTTGGGGTAGAAGACGAAAGAAAATAATAATTTTTTAAAAACTTTTTTAGTAAATTCTTAGATATTACAAACACAAAATCGCAAGCCAAAGTTATTTTGATTTCGATGGTTTCATAAAATTTAACAGGTTATTTTTTTCTCCCGCAAAATTTTCTCGTAGCATGCTAATAATTTTATTATTCCTTATTTTGTTGATAATAATAAATACGCTCTTCATTGGAGTATGTATTTTCTAAAATTTGTAACCCTTTTTCAAGTAAACTGAGGCCTAACAAATTCCCATTTGTCATTCGATCTTCTGATAGAACTGGGTCTAAAGACTCAATCTTTTCAATCTCTCGTTCTTACTCAAGCATTTATACGAGTTCATCAATTGTCAGCTCCTGATTGTGGGAATCCAGCAATTCCAGAACGTCATCACTATCCAACTCAGAATTTCTTTGACCAGAAAAATTGGCAACTTCTTCAATCAAATTATTAATTTCATCACGCTCTGGCAATGAATCCGCTTGAGTTTTAATAATAAAAAAACAAAAAAGACAAATCGACGAGATTTTAAAATCGCGTAAGTCGAGGTATTACTGAATGATATAATCTCATGATATCAACTTACTATGAAGCATGGCAGAATTTCAAGATTTGTTTGAAATTCAAGTCAATGAAATTACATTCCATTGGGTCAAAAACGACAAAAAATGGTTTAGTGAACCCAACAAAATAACATCATGCGTACATAATTTAGTGATTGTATATAAATCTTATTCTGCTAAAAGCGGTCAACCATTCAATCGGAGACGTAACAAGGGTGCTCTCAAAACAGACCTTTTATCAAATAAGAACTTTCTCGTGAATTGGTCAATAAAATCATAAGAAACAGCAAATTTTTGGCAAGCATATACACAAGAGCCTTTCCTTGGCCCACCTCCAAAATCTACTGAAGAACACGCAACCTTATTAAAAAGAGGCAATACATGTAGACTGACTTTGACTCACTCCACATACACATATAGTCCTCATCATTTATAACATCTGCATCTAAACAAGTGGAAAAAATTTTTTGCAAGTTTCACTCGTGTGTAGACTCTCCCGTGTGATTTTCAATTAACAATCTTTTGTGGCTGTTTTACTTTTTATATTCCAAGTTAAATTATGAGAAAATCACAGGTTTCAACAATGTACTGTAAAATTATCTTGGCACAAGCTATCTAGTGTTATTTATCAAAAACTACTACCCAAAGCTGGAAATAAAATGTAAAAAAATCCAATTTAAATCGGGGATGGTAAGATTACTCTCTTAGATTCAAATAGAAGTTTCTGTTACGTAATTCTTTACAGTCAGGCCGAACTGCAATTAGTTTAAAATTATTTACAGAGTGAATAATTAAAAGAATTATTTTAAATTTTTGCATACACTGTCTTACATCGGCTTTAAACTTTAAAAAATATCATGCTTACTCTAACAACTGAATTTTATTACTTTTTTTTAGTTAAACGCAAGCGAAGAACGAGTATTTCAGCTGGTAATAAAGATTAAAATCTTGAATACGATCTTGAAATAAAAAAAATGACCTGATATATTTTTAAATGACTTGCTAGTTTCTTGATTTGAAAGTTTTTAGGAAATTATCTAGCTTTTATACCCACCGGAGAGAACGAAAGCAATAAATTAAAAAATAATTCATTTCCCCATTTATTGAAAATACTAAATTTGAGCATACAGTCAACACCTTCAAAAAATATGACATTCTTAGAGCCATATCTTATCATTTAAGTTATAACGCGCGTGATTGGTTCGAGAAAATACAGAAAAATGGTTTTGTAAAAAAAGAAATTCAAGATGACTTAATTAAGTCAATTTAATCCTGAAAAAAATTCCAAACTTGTTTAGTTACAATAATTATTTTTTACTATTAATTCAAGCAATAAAATATTTTTTTTAAAAACATACAAGTATATTGTATTACTAATTTGCTTTCCATAATTCTATATTTTGGGGAGTGAATTAGTATTTATTAACGTCGCACTTAGAGCAACACTAAAGTTATTGGAGGCAGACGTAATTTTGAATCCTGTCAGTGACGAGGGCGACACCTAAACTAGAACCCACTTTCCTAAACTTCGGATTTAACGTGCATCAATTCCTCTACACGGCGGATCTTCAGTAGCACAGAACTCGAACCCGCGACTCAACAACGCTATTAGCCATGAATTCGTGACCACTAGGCTGCCGCAGCCCCACACTTTTAGGAATCTGTTGTGTTAGCAACAGTTAAAAGCACTTTATATTTCTTAGTTATAATCCAAGATTATTTCATTCATCCTTTTAGAATTTAACATGAAATAAAATAAAATAAAATTTTATACTCACAGTAAAATTAACTTTCATAACCCGGTCGAATCAAATAGTTATTCGTTCACAAATATCGATATAATATTTCAAATTAATATAAATCATCTACAAAATGTTGAAAACGTTCAGAAAATTAAAAATTCTTCGAATATTAAAATTTTATCATAAAACTGTTAGAAACAGAGATGGATGGTAAAAACAAACCATATTGTGGGAGGAAATAATACTCTATTACAAAAATGCCGGAATTCCAAAATTAGAAGTTACTTTAGTCTTATATTGAATAAGTTGTTTCAGTATTTTACATCATAACCTTTTTTACATTAAATTTTAATAGATTAAAATATCAATTAATTCAAGAAAATATCAGATAAATTACGATTCATTTTTCGAATTTATTTAGACTTGTAATGCTCCCATGTTGTGAAAGATTAAGTAATGCAGCCTTTGATGGTTACAGGAACAAGATATTTTTAATGTTCATGAAGTTCCACAACACAAGGAGATACACACACACAAAATACATAGTGTAGGAATGAGACATAAAAGGAGGGAAAGGCTTTCCCTGACTCCACGTGTACCCATCGCTCGGGGACCGTCCGGCAGCACAACAAGTCTAGAGAAACGTTATCTTTTCCCCCCAAGAACAAGTAGCGCCACCTGGCTGTCGTTATTTGTCAAGGGAAGGCAGAGTTTAAATGTAACTGTTACAGACTGCCTTTTATAATCTAAATTATACGTTCGTCGCTTAAACGATAAACGAGGGAAGACTAACACGTGATTCGGAATCAATAAAGAGCTGGAAAACGCACATTTTTGTTCAAATTTGTCAATGAGAAGAATGACATTTTAGAAATTTTTACTCAAATTAATGAGAACAAAAGAAAGCAAATGTTTCATCACAGCATCAAATATATTTTAGAACCATTATTTCACTTAGCATATTATTATTTTGCAGCTAGTCATTTGAAATTTTATTTTATAAATAAAAAATTCTTTAAAATAGAGTATTAAAACACTTTTAAAAAAAATTAAATTCAACATTTTAAATTGAATCACGTTTTTTTCGTTTTTTTAAGAATTTGTTACTGCTGAGAATGTGATTAGCTGATCACATAAGGTTTGAATACGATTAAGTAATCCATGAGATATCTTAATAATTTAAGTGCATAATAGAACAATATTGCATATCTATACTACTACACCTAAAATGATCCAAAGGTTTATGCAGCCCCCCCCCCCACCTTAAATACATTTTATGACTTAAGCTAAATATATATGCTTACTTATAAAATGTACAATACTAATTTCTTAAGAATCCCTTCCGCTTCCTTTCATGATAAAAATTTACTAAGAGAAAAAAATTTCAAATTTTAAAGACAACCAAAAAAAAATTGAGAGATGAAGTAGATGATTTATGATGAAAATTTACATTGTTACTGCTCACATGAGAAAAATAAATAAATATATATATGCATAAAAAAGATGTTTGAAGCCATAAAATATTTTAAAGCATCGTCCAATCATGACTGAAAAGAATTTTTTTTAGAAAACAAAGCATTATGATAAGGAATTTTTAAACAAAAAGTGATCACATAAAAAAAATCTTAGAAGGAATAAAGTAATTTGAAGGTTTTTTAAAATTTTTTAAAATTATCTTAAGGAATTTTTACCCTTCTAAAACTCTGAAACAAAGTTTTTATATTGTATTCGTAAATCATTTCCCACTAATCACTTTTTATTAAAAAAAAACATTACATAAAAATACATTTATGAAAACATAATGTCTTAAGACACAGAATAGTAATTAGATATTCTGATAAAAAAAAAAAATAACAAAAGTTCCAGATCATTGTATGAGAGATAAAATATAAATAAAATGTTGAATAAAATCAAAAATTATTATCTTTGAAACAATTGAGAACAGAAAACAGCTTTGGTAACAATGAGCATTATTTTTAAAAAAATTAAAAATTCATTACCACTATTTCATATAAGATTAATTGCCTTTAAAATAATTTTGATTTGAATAAAATAAGATTATATGATCTTCTCCATATTAAAGGTAAGGGTCACAGAGCTCTTTTTCATTGCTTTTCAATTAATATTTTTAATTGATAAAAAAAATAAAAGCTTAACTAATGAAAAATTTGCCCTGATTTGAACTTGTTGAAGCTAAAATTTGAATCCTTCAATAATATAATAATAAAATGAACTATTACATATGTTTTCTTTATGTTTCTTTTAAATAAAAAAATATTTTTAAGAAAATAGTTGGCTATCTAAAATATTCATATAAAAATTTTTTTGGTTCATTAACAAAATTAATTCAATCTGAATAAAAAAGAAAAGGCCTCTTAGGATATTTTTCCCCTCTGAATTATGCACACATTCTTATGATTACTACACACATTATCTTATGAGCATAGAATAAACTAAAAAAAATTATTGAATCTATTTACTACCAGCTGTTCTGCTAAAATTATTCTACAAAAAGTAAGATTTATAACAGAGAAAAATACTTATTTGATTCCAATTTGAAAAGTGCTGATTTTTTAGAAATGTATAATAAAAGATTAATTTCTTTTGAGATGCTAAATTATTTAATTTCAATATGTTCAATTCAAGTGTATGCTAAAAATATCACTTGTTTAAATGACACTTTGTGAAATACAATCTCTCATAAATAAACTTATTTTCCTGTACAACATTGGAAATTAATTTTCAACAAATTAGAAAGATAAATATACTTTTTTTTTACAATTTCTGTTATACTTCATACATTATAAACAGAGGCGTAGCTACTGCCATATCAATGATATGGAGCCCCCCAATGTGTGTAACTACAGTACCACTAACAAGGTTTCATTTTTAAAAACAGGCGCAAAGGAATTTTGAAAGGCCCATTCAGAACTAGCTCTCTCTCTACGCCAGTGATTATAAAGTGCATTTTTCTCACAAGGTGTGCAGGAGGGAGGGGAATCAAAGAAATGGATAGCAATTTAAAACAATATCCAAGCAGTTAGATTCAAAAAAATTATCTTCTTATTTTTTAAAAAATTAATGTTGCTTTAAAAATGCACACAACAAACAACTAGACTTTATAACTTTAAACCATAACCAGAGGAGAATGATGTCAGCATGTGAAAAAATACAGTACCATAAAAGATTTCAAATTATGGAATGTCATATAAATCCCTAAATGTATGCCTACACCAAAGTTTTTTTCTAAGTGTAAATTATTCCCCATTATACTTTTGAAAAACAAATTATTAAATGTGCTGATTATTCTATACAGCCTCTACATGCTTCTTGAAAATAAATAAGCCATTGATTCATATAAAAAATTTAACAACATTTATATATAAATAGAAGAAATATTTAATAAGTTACTAATCCTTACAAATCGCAATCCAACCTAGAAAATTTATTTTTTTACACTAGACAAAAGAAATCCCTTCAGCTGAAGTTTCTCTACATTAAAGAATTCTTAAATTACTCTGATTAAACATAAAGGATACTATATTGATAAGTGTTTATTCTCCAACTAATACAATGGTTTCATTTTAAAATGTCAAAATTTTGTACTATAAAGATCATTTAAAACATAGTGCTTGATAAGATAAATTGACAAGAAAAAAAACATATTAAAGTAAAAAAAGTTTCTTAAATAAAATTTTGATCAAAATGATGACTTATTTTTAAAATGAACAGAATAACCTCAAATTATAACCTAATAATATAGTTACAGTTCAGCAACACAAATAAATCAATAGCATGCTAAAATTTTGGCAAGATATAGGTTGTTTAACTCTGGTATCCCCAATAGATGCATTAATATTATTGACAAAAGCAGTTAGTAGATCTACATAGATAAACCCCAGGAAAAATGGACTAAAAAAAAGTAATCCGAATTTCTTCTCAATTTCTAAAAGTGAATTAATAGCTTATTCTAATCAAGAACTAAGGTGATCTTTGGATTCTTTCTGATAGCTATAGCTTGCTCCAACACCTTGACAACTGGTTCCTTGTTGGCGACAAAACCAGTTTCTCAATCTTACACAAGCTAAAATTTTTATTGCTACACCACAATATCCATTTTCAGAGGATCTAATCTCATGTAAACCTTTATAGCAATGAAATTTTGGACTAACTAACAAAGAAGCTTTTAACTCCCACCACTTATACCTTTTCCTTTCTAGAATTAGCTGGAAAAAATTTGCAAAATGTGGTGGAGAAGATGAGAGTGAATCCAACTTGTCATTGGTATATGGGATTGTACAGGTATAGTGCTTATGTTATACTTGATGTGACCACTCTGACTCAAGCCCTCAAGTGTGACAGAGGTTCCCAGACTGCACTCTCACAGCTCTCCAGATCACATCAAGTACCTCTCATTCTCAGAGAACAAGATCTTCACCACCTGTGCCAAGTGTCAAGTTCATCAATCTTCTGTAGATCATATCTCGAGTTATATGGACCTCTCTGGGAATAATATCTATACATGCACGATTTTTTAAAAGGAAATTTTCTTATAGATCTTGTTTGACTTCATCAGCCTCCATTGGATTAAAAACAGCTTATATAATTAACATAGCCAAAAGAATTAAAATCTATGGTTTCATTGATATTAAGGACAAGTTCATTCTTTTTGCAAAATATTCAATCTTTCATTATTAAGGGATAGGAAAAAATTTTAACATGTTTCAAAGTTTTAGGGAATGGGCTGAAGGATTGATTCTGTTACACAATCAGATGTGTTCCTTTCAGATAATTTTTAAAGGTTGGTCTATTTCGGCAGTCTGATTGTAAAAGAAGTATTTACCTGAGGATTAATCATTTATGAATTAAATATTTCAAAGTCTAAACTTTCACAAGATTTTCATTTTTAGATTTCATTCACTAATTATCAAAAGCATAAAACTCTTTATGAAATAATGACATAACAATGCCCAAATATGAAACAATGAAACTCCTTGACTGGTTTTCTCTTAATTTTTACAACATCCCTTTTATATAGCAATATAACAATAAGTATTGTTTTATTAGAAATACTGTCAATTTTTTATCAAAATTTATCATATTTTGTAATGAATATTAAATAAGTAAACAAAGTATAGATATGTTAAATAAACAATAAATATTTAATTTAAACTCACCCAGCAGTGCTTGAAAAAGACGACTTTTGAATATTCTAATAACTCGCTCTATAGCATTTCTGAGCTGCTTATCTTGGGGTTTGTTTAGCTTACAATGGTACTCCTCTAAAAGCTCTAGTGCCCTATGGGCTTCTAAAAGAAAAAATTAAAAATCACTTACATATTATTGATTAATGATCTTTATAATTAATTTAAAAAATTCTAAAACAATTTCATTTATTTTCTGAAGAACTATTACATTAATTATAATTTGGAAAATCAATTCATTTATACTTACATAGTAATCACACAATATTAACAAACCACTAACAATATGAAATCAATAATTCTATAGCCATACAAATTTTATCAATACCAGATTATTAATTAATAAAAAGAGAGAAAGAGATATCAGAGTTGTTAAAATTCAAAAAAAAAATGATATTGGAAATTGTCAGTAATTTGAAGATTTTAAATTCTTCAATAATACATCAAGAATTTAAAATAATAAATTCATATATCATTTATATTAATGATAACATATCAAACCTATTAAATTTTTTTTAAAAAGCGGGTTGAATGGCATAGAGTTGGTTTGGCACTGGCCTTGTGTGCCCGAGGTTACAGGTTCGACCTCAGCCAAGTTGATGGATTATCATGATCCGAAAAATCAATATTATCCATGTCATATGATTATGTGGCATGCAAAAGATCCCTCAAGTGCCTTTATGTGGTTTGAGTGCTCTAGGTTAAATTAAATTCCTAGTAAAGTTTTGCATTGTTAGAGCTCAGGTGCCTCCCTCTGGGGAGGAAACTGGGCATCAAAATTACTAGCAGCTATTGGTATACCACCAATATCAAGCCACACAAAAAAGATACCAGCTCACAGGAAATGTATTAGGTCTGCAATGGTAAAACACCAATCCACAGCCCCATTAGAATTTTTTTTTTAAATTTACAAAAAAAGTTGGATTAACTATCCTTTTTCAAAGTACTTAAATTAGCATGTAAAAGTAAAGGTACATATTTTGTTGAGATAACTAGATCTCTCTATTATTCTGAAAAAGAAAATCAAAGAAGAAAAATAAAAGAAAAAAAAGAATTCACTCAATCAACAAAATATGGAATGATTTGTTGGTAGGTCCTTTTAAATTAAACTTCCTACAGAATAAGAAAAAAATTATTGGTAATTTTAGCTATAAAAATTGTTGAAAAGCATTTCCATTTCCTTGACTTCTGGATTTCAAATATCTTGTACATTTTGACAAAAAAAAATCAACAATCAATAAGAACATAAAATTCCAGATATCAATCTGGTCGGATTTAAAACCGAAGGGTAGCTTTTAGTAAAAGACTAAATAGGGGTCTTCTTTTTTTTTTTCCTCCTCACATATTTCAAACAATATTAAAAATTCACTATAATTATTAAGTCAACCAAAAAAGTTATGTACATCTCTTAAATAAAAAAAAAAAATAATACTTTCCTGTCATGATTGTTAATATGTACTGAATATAATTTTAGCCATAAATGTTTGACCTTTTAGCAGTTCGACAATTTATGAATCTCATTTTTGCAATAGGACTCTATTTTAGTAGTAACACTTGCGTTATTTTTTAAAGTTTATTTCCTTTAAAAAAATTCTCAAGTTTAAAACACTACAGTAGCAGATAGTAATCAGATGAAGCTAGTTTTGAAAAATACTACAGATATGGCAGAAATTCTCAACACAGTTGTGCAATTCTATGGAGAGCTGCAAAAGTAGTATGTAGCATTGCTGTGGTGTAAAATAATTCACTTCCTATTGACTGGCATCGGTCTCTTTTCTTGAGTTCTTCAAAAATACCTCACTGAATTAAACTTTTTATTTGGTTTAAGAATCTCTTAATGTATTGATACCCATTAACGTCCTATTACATGCACAGTGTTCTCTTAAAGTGACATCAGCTCAATTTTGGTATAATCGAGTTAGGAAGAGGTTATATGAAGTGATGTCTTAAGACTTCTAGAGGACCTGGGCCCCTATTTAAAAGTAGGACCTACTCTTGACCCTTTTAAGTGAAGTATATATGTATAACATACGTTTTCTAATTCTCATACAAATGGTAACCAATAATAATAAATGTGTATGATTCATAATCTTGCATACCCAGGCACAAACCAACTTGACCAGCTGCTACCTTTCAGCTAAATTGATAACGATATTGTATAATGGCAGGCTTAGGTCTAGGTATGTCACAGATGATAGATATAACATAAAAATAGTCTTGTCACTGCTGCCAGTTGGCATAAAGTAAGAAATTCCCAGTTTTTCAGAAAATATGTTTAGGATGAAATTTGACAATTAAAGTAATTCTGATCATCATCTGATTGAAGCTAAGTCGAGAACAAGACGAGGCCCACCCAAGACCGAGACCCTGTGCACAGTTGGCCCATGCTTTACAATGTTCCTGGTCATACATAACAATGAAAGTTGCATTTAGTACATAATAAATCTGTTTAAAATGTATAGTCTTCCTTTCTTTCAAGTGACGTAACGTACAGCCTTGCATTTCGGAGGGAGGGGGTGCCAGGTGTTCTAGGGGGCTCAAAGCCCGACTAATACCAAGTACGTATTTGGGCTTGGGACGCAAAACCTGACTTTGCAAGGGGGTCCTAGTATTCTTCGTTATGCCACTGTTTCTTTCAAAAACAGACAAAACTTTCCTGTGAAACTTTCCTATCCATTTCAAAAGCAGAAATTTGGATGCATGAAAATTTATATTTGCTAACATTAAGCTATTTCAAAATTTTAAAATAAACATATAAATCAGAAATTGCACCCAAAATGGAATCGAATATGGCTTGTGAAAATATCATAGCAAAACTATCAGAATATTAATAATGCAACAAAAAATCAATACAGTTTATAAAAACTTCTCTTGAATTGTATAAAATATCCAAAATAGTTGTTTGCAGATTATAATGAAATACATGATAAAAACCGATTTAGCTACAGAATGTTTTGAAAATGACATGATTGTGATTTCTGAGATTAATTTTGATAAATTCTGAGATTAAATTTGGTTTTCTGGCTTTCTAATCAAACTTTACATGAGCAATAAATATTATACATTTAACTCACTAAACTATATAATCTGAGATTATAATAATATAAAAACTCAACTTCTCTCATATATTTAAATTCATATCTTGAAAAACAAATTCTCTCTGTGATTAAGGAGTAAATAATAAACACTTTTAGAATAACAAGAAATGATAGAATTTCATGTTTTTACAAAATACACCAGCATTCAATATGGAAATATTATAATGGTTAATTTACTTTTTCTAAAAATTTATAGATAATGCCCAGTACTTTATCTATCCCTTTGTCACAATGAATTTCAAAAGCCTCGATCTGAAATCACTCAATCAGGTGGCATTAACAACAACAACTTTTACCTATGCTTTAGATATTGTTACTAACAGTGATTTCAAACGAAATTTAAAATTAATGCAACAAAATCATCTTAAATATACATTAAAGGCTCTATTAGCTGTTTGAGATTAAAATATTGATTTTTCATAATTATCGAAAAACTAATTCAAATTCATAAAAATAAAGAATAAGCAAAATACTTTTCAGCAATACACGGAAAGTTCTTGTACACTTCTTCTAAGTTACATTCGTTGTTCAACAAAATCAAATGTCTTTTTTGTAAGCATAATCATAAAAAAAATTTACAGAAAGTTATTTGGAGAAAAGTATGCTTTTTTTCTTTTTACTCATCTAAAAAGATTGCAAAGACACTAATATTACCAAAAATGTTGTGTTTATGTAAGACACCTCTATTACTATAAAGAAACTGGCCTTCTATGGGCAATTACCCTTAAAAATTAGAACAAAATAGAAATTTATTCCAAAAAAGAAATTATAATATCCTTTTAATTGAAATAATTTTATCTGAATGGATTAGACTAAAGAACAGTTGATAAAACTTCACTATACATCCTGATCAACAACAACTTCTCAATTAACTAATCAATAAAAAGTAATTCTTGTAACTAAAATAACATTTTATAAAAACTTGGCTTCATTTATATAAAATCAAGATTTTGATAAGAAAAATGCTTACAAAAACAAATATTTTTTTTAACAGTTCTCAAACATCTATTTAAAAAAAAATCGTAAATTTCACAATGCAAATATTATTTATTCAACATTGTGCATTCTAAAAATTAAAAAGGTTAAGAGCATTAATTTTATTACACATTTAATTTCTTATTAAAATACAATGTATCACCAGCTAAAAGTTTTGTAGAAGAAAGCAAAATTTTAAATTACAAAGAGTTGTGTTTGAAGATCTGAAATACATCTTAAATATTTGGTTTGATGATTTATCTATTAAAATAGTACTTATTTTTCCACAGCTATTCCTTAATGCTTATGACAATTTCAAGACTCAACAAAAAATTTATCACTTCATCAGTTTATTAGTTTTTGAAAAATCTATCACCAGAAAGTAACAGGATTAAACCTTCTACACTAAAGGAAGGGTTTTTTTTTATTGAAATATCCAACAAACTCTCCTAAATGTGTTTCTGACATTTAATTTTAAAAAAAGACATAAATAAAGCAATTTTTAAAGCAAAATTTTTAGCCATTAAAAGACAATTTAGAAAAGCAGTATTTTTTAGAAGACATGAAAATTTTGAGTTAACTTCTAGCAGTGAAGAAAAAAGAGAATAACTGATTTTTGTCAATCATTTTTAATTCCATGCATTGAAATTAATAGCAATTTTTAAATTTAAATCAAATTTATTTGCAAAAAAATATAGTGATAACAACAAATAAGACTTTATAAGCAAAAATTATGTTAAAATAATGCAACTGTATTTGATGAATATACTTCACACTTCCAAAAAGGGCATCTTACTTAAGCAATTTAAAAAGGATAAAATACCATTTCGCCCATATATGTAATTGTTTTATAAAAATATGAGTCATGCACACCATTTTCATTTGAAATGTCAGAAAAACACATCAGATCACAAAATGAAATATTAATTTCTATAAAAAAATTTGTATGCACATTTAAAAAAATACTCTGCTTGGTTTATATTTTACCGGCTTTTTCTCATACTACAGTGAATCATGATTTTTCCTTTGGTTCAATGTATATAAAATCAGTGAAGTGATCGGTGCAACTGAACCATGCAATTGAACATTCAGACATTTTTGCACGGAATAATACCACAATAATTGCACTTTTTTTTTCCAAAAATTCACAGATCAGATATTTTAGATCATTCGGATATTCCCAGATGATTACAGATAATGAATTTTCTTAATAAACACGTTAAGACAACACTTCTCATGTGAAATAGGGGTGTGTTGAAGATGAAACTCATGAACACAAATCAACCGTAGCGGTGATCGGCATTTCGAACACATTTATTTTCGAAGCACATGAGAGGATAAAGCACGTTTTTTCACATAAAAACAATAGCGGTTATTACCTTGTTTTCGAACAGGCATGGCCAAACCTCCGATGTCAAAGTAGTTATTTGGCCACAATGCTGGCGTAAGCGCCACGATTCTAAATTTTCAAATAACGTATTTTAATTTTCTAATGCTGGAGGAGATTCACAACAAACTGAACATTCAAAACTATAATTGCTGAAAAATCTTGAGCAGGCGACACAAATTTAAAAACATTCAATTACGTCACACACACACAGAACTACAATACAATAACATAACACACTTCACTTCTCCAATGCACACTAGTTCTGTCGAATACCACCACAGACAATATGGCGGCTGAAAGGTTACCATTAGTTTGAAAACAGCGCCTCGTGGCGTCACTCAGGTAGATTTTTTTAAAACAATATCGCCAAAGTAAGCGCTCAGTGGGTGCAATTACGCGTAGCAGTTTCACTTTTAAAAGAAATTTTAAAAACTTTTAGTTTTCACAGAATATACGAGTATGTAATGAACTTCAAGTATAAAAGTTATAAAAAGTAAATTTTTTTCGAATAAAACCTTTCTTGCAACTTTTATAGTTTTATATTATTTGTGCATTATAATTTTTTTTTTTTTGGAAATGCGCATATATATAAAAGGTTTTTGAACAAATGTCCATTTTTTTTACTATTGCAGATAAATAGAAAAGATTTTAAGCAGTCTATTCAAAATTAATTTTGAAGAATAAAGTTTACCTTACCGGTTTCCTTGCTCATATGCGTAATTTAAATGCGAATGACTTATAATTTTATGAAAACGAAGCATGAAAAAATTATACTTTTCTTTATTTCAAAAAATGTGGTTAAAGTTATGATTCTGCCAGTTATGATATTTTAACGTAAGATGAAAATGAAAGATTGAGCTTAATCGAACATTTGAAACGCACAATATTGTAAAAAGTACGAAAATATCAATTACCGTTGTTTATTGTATAACATTTAAATTCATTTTAAAACGATAGAATAACTTTCTTTTTAAGCAATTAATAATTTTTAAAAGTTTCATTTTGAAATCTGGCATTTATCCTACATGATGAATAAGTTGTAGAAAAAGAAAAGCCTTTTGTATTTTCTTTCGAAAAGTCATATTCATATTTAGTGAATTTTATTTGAATTCGAATTATTCTGTGAATTTACATATTTCACTTTTTTTGTTATAGTTGATGAAAATCATGAAACATGTTTTGAATTCTTCACATTGGTAAGAACGAGGAAATACTAGTTCAGGCTTCGAACTCGTTATTTAACCGCAATATTATATACAACATCAAACTTTTAAGAACAGCTGTGTTCATAAGTAACTAACTCCGTTTATTTTACAGAATTATCTTTGGTAATTTAGTCTGTAATTCAAGACTCATAAGCTTCGGAATTTGCAAGAAATGCATTTCGAAAGCTTCCTAATTGTAATCACAGCATGTCATATTATAATGCGTTGTTTCTTATGCCACCTGATCAGCAGTGCCAGATCGAAGTCCACGAAATTCATCATGGCAAAAGGCTAGATTGTATGCCTGTCGTTTGCAACACCATGTAGGTAATAGTAGGGACGTCTTAGGACTTCTTGAGGCCCTGGGCCCCTACACAAAAAGTAGGCCCCACTTATGACCCTTAAATTAGACATTACATAACATACGTTATCAAATACTCGTACAAACAATAACCCGAAACAATTACATGTGCATGACTTACAATCGCACAAACCGGTTTGACTGACTGCCATCCTTAGACTGAATGAGTAATAATGGTGATAGGCCTATACATGGACAACGGTCATCACATGTAGCCAATTGACATATCATCCGAAATTCCAAGTTTTTCGGAGAATACAACCGGAAATAACATTTGACCGTTAAATTTATTCTAATTGTGATCTTATTAAGGCTGAATCGAGTACCAGACGAGGCCCCATTGTGGACGAAGCCCTGAGCCCGGGCCCAGGTGGCCCATGACTTAAAACTTCTCTGGGTGACAGTACGATTTGGCTCGTTTCCGTCCCAGTTTTAAGGAAGAACACCCTGGAGGTGGTCAGGGGGCTCCCACCTCTCTTCTCCTTCCACCAACTTCACGAGAGGACTTGCAGTTCGACGGCTATTTAGAATACCCCTATGCCGTGAAGGCACTATACATTTATAGAACATCTATGCATTCTCCGGGATTCAAACCCAGGCCCTTTTGCACTACAGTCAGTGGTTGCTAACCACTATACCAAATGGGCAGCTGCAATGAATTTGTGTTGTCGTTGTTGTTGCTAATTCCACCTGTCTGACGTAGTCAGATCGAGGCCCACGAAATTCATCATGGCATCGGGCTATATTGTACGCCTGTCGTTAGCCGTAGCTTTGAGCACCATGCAGCTGACCGTATGATTTGGCTCGGTTCCACCTCAATTTTGAGGGAGAACACCCTGGGAGTGGTCGGGGTTTCCCATCTCTCTTCTCCTTCCACCAACCACTCGAGAGGACTTGCGGCTCGATGACTATTTAGAGCTTTAGATGACTATCCAGCTATGTAATTTTTTTAATTTACTTCGAAAGTATAATTAGAATTAACTATTAGTAAGAGAGACTATTAGGTATTGTTAGTGTCCAGCTCAATAGAGTGGTCGCGGTAGCCTAGTGGCTACGATCACGAACTTATAGCCGGCGTGGCATAAGTTAGAGCCTTAGTGCCGATGAGGACCCACAGTGTAGAAGCGCTGATGCACGTTAAATCTGTCGTTGATCATAGTACTCTTGTTGGCGTGGTGTGGAAATTCGATAAGGGAATTGTTCGCTCAAGCGCGTTGTTAGTTGACCGTGGTTCAAAATGACGAACTCCTTAGCCAATAGCCCTCGCGTGCTGCTTCATAGTTTGTAAAATTCACGATTTAATGTAATTCTCACAGATTGCAACGCAGATAAACTCTCGATCATCCAATAGAAGATGGAATATATTAGGATGTTTTATGACGTGTCGTTTGAGAAAGGAACTTCGAGGGAAAAAATGGAGAATCTAACAGTGTGTTTGCTTATAAGGCAAGCAAAAATTACATAAAAAATTTTACAAAATTTTCTTATAAGGAAGGAATTTATTCTGTTCCGTATCTTACATATACAGGCATAAAAGGCAAAAAATTGAAAAAATTAATTTTCGTAATTTTGTGGTTTCATTTTTTTTAAAATTCCCTTTATTTTACTTTTATTACTTTAAACCGATCACCTCATAAATCAATAAGTGTAACTATAATTTTCATTAATTAGTAATTTTGAAACTCTATCGTATGATTAACTTTATTCTCATAAAATTATAACCCTTTTATATGTTTACATTCGTGCTTAAGTTCGTTGGGACGTAATCACAGCTTCACTTCAATTTACATTAGCACATGCATTGTAATGTAATGGGCGGCTTTATACACATATACTCTTCAACACACGCACAATAACAATATCTCTCCCAATAGTTTATTGTAATGTTTGACTTCAAAAAAATTATAAGAAATAGCAAATTGAATCCTTTATAGTATCCCGGATACATTTTCTGTGAAATCTAAATTATCTCAACCATTACGAAACATTTCCGAATAATTTCAGATGGCTTATAGGAATCAACTCTAGGAGACAGGATGATAAAATGATCCATCAGTACAAATTTGTGGAAATATAGCGAGAAACATCATTTAAAATGAGTATTTTTTTAATATCGGAAATAAAATAAAAATCATTGTGTCATCTGTCTAAAATGTCACAATGAAACGACGCACTCAAGTTATTTTGATAACGTAAATGTCAAGCGGTCGATACAGCCCCCCCCCCTACTTGATTCTAAACTATCAGTCAGATGTAACACGCAATTGAGACAATGATGCTTAACTAGATACTCATGTTGGAAGTATTAACTGTTGCACGAAGATCATATTTTATTACAACCGACCTTCTGCAACAGATAAAAACTATCGATTTAAAAAATGTGACCTTTTCATCCGGCAACATCGAATTTCTTAAATCTTATTGAGTTAAAGGAAATTAAATTCGAGTAAAGCTCTTACAATGCTTGATTTGCAAAAAAATCAAATATATATATATTCTCTGGGTCCACCATATCATTTCATCTTCATTTATTGTATTGCAAAAAAAAATTTTTTTTTCGGGAGAATCTTTTAAGAAAATTCCCTTCTCAAATGGATCGCTTAAAAATATCTTTCAATCATGCTTACTAAACTTAACAGAAAAACAATTAATTATCTGTATCTAGTAAAATAATAAAATATTTTCGAAAACCGCTCATTAAAAATTCCAAATGTCGTGTGTTACATTTTTAGGGTACAAGAGCCAAAACAAAAAAATATTTTAATGAAGACTTAATATTAATACAGAACTTAGAATCCATTAAGTGTAAAATAAATAAATTTGAAACACAACGCTTAAAATATGAGTCTCGTATATAATGCTATTTTAAATTCTGTTAAAAACAAATTACATCAAGATGCATCCTTTGTACACAATATATGCTGTGAACTCTAAAATATAGCATGTATTTTTGTATATGTAATAATTATTATATGTATATTATTTTACATATGTAATTTTGAACCACGGCCAAGTGACGAGGACAACGCTTGAGGAAGCACCACACTCTCCTAGCTTTTACAGCACGCCTACGGAAGGAATTTTAGACTCTACATATTTAACGTCCATCAACTTATCTACACGGTGGTTCTTCAGTAATATGATGATTCAAAATCGCAATTCGACAACGTCAGCCACGAATTCCTGACTATGTCCTGTAGACTACCGCATATGTAATGATTAATTAAATATAATAAATTAGCATAAATCTAACTCAGAGCTAAATTATAAATAGAGAAGTACAGAAGTGAAACAAAATACTATAAGTCAAAGTTAAATGTCGACAATAGTAATGTGTGCTTGTATATATATTCCCCAGATGGGGTAGGTCAACACCCTTCTAGATCAGGGGTGGCCAACCTTTTTGGGAAGAGTGTCACTATCAGATTTAAAAAAAAAAAAAAAAAATTATGCGTGCTACTTCCAACTTTTCTTACAAACAAAAGTATGAAAAGTTGAAGAAATTTTACTTATAAGCTTAACATTGGATTTTTAAGTAAATTGCGAATTTTTTATGCATGCCTAAGTAGAGAAAATTTAAAAATAGTATAGTAAATAAGAAAAAAGTGCAAACTTAGGTTTTATGCTCCAAAATCGAGACTTTTGCTTACACAAGAAGAGATACGATAAACTAGGGTAGAAGAAATATAATTTTCCCCCGTAATCTTAAATTATTTAGGTATCCCTTAATATTGGTAAGAAGAGGTAATTCCCATAGCCTTCTTCAAACTTCATTCTTGAGTAAAAAGCACTCATTTGGGCATTCTTCCAGATATTTTAAAACACGTTCCTTCAAATTCTAAAATCTCGCGAGTGCACTTCCTTTGGAAAGCGAGCAGGGATCCTGCATTAAGAATTCTAAAGGATAGATTCTACTTAATAGCTTTCTATTGTAGCTCAGTTAAGTGCATTTAAAATAAATTTTGAAGGGGGTGGGCGGGGTGTCTAAGACAAATGCATTTCTATAAAACTGTAAAAAGAATGTTTTTCATTGTCTTTTCAATTTTTTTTTTTCATTTCTCATTAAATTTTCGCGTGTCACTGCTGTAACTCCGTCGTTCCACGGTTTGGCCACCCCTGTCCTTAATACTAGTTGAAAAGCTTGAATACACTATAGCCCCCTTGCAGAACTACATTCACACACTTCATAATTTCCCCCCAGTTACTGTTTTGGAAAACAAAACAGTCTTTGCGCTTCAATCTAATCGACGTGGCTGCGGCAGCCTAGTGGTCACGGACTCGAGGCTGGCGTGTCATGATTTCGATCCTTGCACCGCTGAAGACCCACCGTGTCTTCGGCAGATTAAATCTGTAGAGGCTCAAACGTCCTCCCGTGGGTGTGATGTGGAAGTTAGGAGAGGGGGAGTGCTAGCTCACAGATGTCGTCCACGCCACTTGACGGAGGCTCACAATTACGAAGTCCAATGCCAATAACCTTCGTACTTTTTATAGTGAAACGTTAATATAACTCTCTAACTCGCTCAATCTAATCGGCTCAATCTTTCTTATATATCTCACTTGTTTTGTTGGAAACTTAGTTTTATCAGATTCTTGTTGTATGATTTTTGAGCAGTTTGCACTGTAACTCAGCAGGCGTGTGGTGTGTGCGCGTATGTGAGTAATATTGGTAGAAGGTATTTCTGGTCTCAAATTCAGAAACTGTGTTCTAATTCATCATATAAAACTAAATATCTCAGAATGTCTTTTTTCTTCCATGCAAAAATTCGAGACATTCAAAGAATGTCTTAAAACGTTGTTCAAATATTTTAAAATGATGAGGATATGCATCATTTGCCTGGATTAAAACTACTGAATGCTTGAATGGGTATAAGCAACCAAAAATAAACTGGAAGAAAAAATGCAGGTAAAAATAACAATAGAAGAAATTTTAATCTATTTTTAAAGTGTTCGAAAATAGGCATATGCATTCTACGTTATGCGTCAGAAAAATGGCGACTGGAGAATTCTGAACATCTATTTTAAAATGCAATGAAAACAACGTTTTGTTCATTCAACAATAATTCTCCCTATTATACATAGCGTTGCATAAAGAATCTTTTAAAATTGTTCAGAAGCGAATTCTTAGAATACCTTAACAACGAAATTTATTTTAGTGTCTGTTTTAATAGAAACTTTAATGTGTGGTACACTAAGAGCCAAATAACTTCGAAAAGTGCATTATAGAATGATGATTGGAGAAATACATTTTTAATAGTTTCAGAGAGCGCAGCAATATTGTAGATTTTCCACAATTCATGTACAAATTCAACAACTACAAAATGTCTCGTTGCATTCCTTATTTTGTGGCTACTTTCTTTTCATACTTAAGCCTAAGAAAATAATTTTGTGAACATATTACGATTATATATACATAAACAGGGTATACCGAAATTTAATGTCAAGTGGGTAATGTGTGCTAAACTAAATTGAACTGTTAAAACAAATTTGTTTTTGGATTTTTTGGTAATTTTTATAGTTACAATAAGAGAAAAATATTGTTGGATGATTCTATGTAAATTATATTTTTAAGTTAATCTCTATGCTACTTTTTACTTACGCATTAAAACAATGAAACTTGATTTTTTTTAAAAATAAATATCCAATTTACTTTTTTTTTTTAGGAGGAAAAAATTATATACATCACCATGTACGCTGTTTCTGTATGTAAAAAACTCTCTCTCTCTCTCTCGTACAGTAATATTTATATTCACCGCCATACATTTTTAAATATTATTACAGAATTTATTTTCTTTCTTAGACTTATTTGCAGAATACATATTTTTAGTCATACAAATTTGCATGCTGCATGAATAATTGCTATATTTTTGTAAAAATATAGACTTTAATAGTCTATATTATTTATTAATTATTCTTATTAACTCTTGACATTGTTTTTTTATTTTATTGATTTTTTTCTCATGATTCTTATTTTCTTCCCTTATTTAACAAAACAAATAGGAATCGGCAATGTTAATATTCAGAATAAATATTGAAAGATATAACAAGTACCCATATTTTTCATCGCATTTGATGCAGATGTTTCTTAAACTCAAGTACTATAATTGAATTTTTTTGAAAAACTAATTTAGCTCATTTTTTGTTTTGTTTTAAAGCAATATAGTCCAATTTTATAAATAAAATGGTAAATTAAAAAAGTTGTTCCTTTCTTAACATTTACTTCGTTCGATAAGTTTCGCAATTTTGTGTGAATTCTATTCGCGAAATATTCTCACTGATCCTCTTGGGGAAACTTTGGGGCTAGCATTTATACTAATTCACAGCCTTTCAAGAAAAACACGAGATAGATATATGTTAATTAGTTCGACTATATAAAGTATATATATATATATATATATAGGTTTTGTAGATGTAAGGAGAGAAGGAGCCGTGAAGCCGTCAAGTAAGTGTGAACACTGGAGAATTTACTTCACAAACTTAGCCCGCGTTTGAAAGGTAATTTCCTAGATAAATTATTAGATTGAAGATTGAAGATAGTAGATTCAGAATCGGCCGGAGGTCCATTAGTGATTGTTCTCCTTATCTATTTCTGGTAGTCGGGTTTACTTAGAACTGAATATTAGGATTGATCGACGCTTTAGATATCACTCCTAGGTTTCTTCTTATAATTAAACTTGTTATTGTGTTTAAGTGTGTGTTCAAAGATTGAATAAATCTAATTGTTATTATGGAGTTTGTTGGAGATGCTTTGTTTCCCCCCACACCTAGAGACGCGCTGAACCGAGGGAGAGGGATCCCAGTTAGGACCCCTCCCCCACAACTTTAAAGTAGAACTCTTAGAGGGTTATTTTTATTCGTATAGAATTTGTAAATAAAATATGTCTTTTTTCGAATATTTATTTTGATGTTTATGTTTCGGTAGTTTCAGATTGTTTCAGCTATTAATAATAATAAAAGAATGCAAAGAACGTTTTTATGTGTTTACACTTTGTTTCTAATGAGACAAACAGTTTTATTCCTTATTATTTTCCTTCTTTTTTATTTTAAGTACTGTATTATAAAGCAAAATTTGAAGGTGCCAAGTAAAGAAAACGCGTAAATCTGGATTGCTTACAAATATAATTTTTATACAATTTTTCTAGAACACATACTTAATTTTAGATTATCCTTAACAGCTTTTAACATCATTGCATTTTTTTCACTCTAGCTACAAATTTAATGTCTCCTTAGTTGTTGTTTTTTTTTACTTAGCTACTTGCTTGTATTTATATTATATTAGAAAAATTAGTAAAAATACTTAAATATACCAAATGCGTTTACTGACTTAGTTTTCTTGTTTGTTTTAAATTTTGAAATTAACTGTAGGCTTCTAAATATATTTTAATTGAATAGGACTTTAGATTAAAATAATGAAATAGCGATACATAGAAAATGCACACTCTTTGTCTGTATATTTTATCCTTAGTAAAAAGTAAACTATCTTATTTTAAATATTTATTTTTATCACACATACGTATATACCTAATTCTGTTTTTACACGATAGATAAGTTCATAAAGAATAAGTATAAGAAAAATTTAGGTAAAAAAATATATTGCATCCAAGGAAAAATAGATGATCGGTTCCAGTCTTATGAAATCAGCAAAAATAAAGCTATAAACCAGTTGTCGGTAACCTATGAGTCGCCGCCACATGTGGCATGCTGTACAAATCTCAGTGGCATTCTGCAATTTGTTACAAATTTGTCGGAAGTTGATAAAGTTGTAATATACCTTACTTGTCAAACATCTTCAGAATTATGGACATTTAAGGAATAAAGAAAAAAATATAAAAGATAACTCTAAAAGTAAATAAGCAGCTATTTTGTAAATTAGTAAATGTCATTTCTGAAGAGATTTAATTGTTTGAAGAGAGAAAATTGTATGTACTCTCTGTGTTTTCCACTTTTGCGTGTGGTCTTACGTATCTAATTACACGTAAAGATTCCTTCCTCAAATGAAAAATATTTCATGTCCGCAGAAAATTGTTTAACTACTGAATATTCAGAATCATGTCAAGTTGAAAGTCACAAATTACACTCCT
The DNA here is from genome assembly GCA_019973975.1 of Trichonephila clavata. Classification (NCBI taxonomy): domain Eukaryota; kingdom Metazoa; phylum Arthropoda; class Arachnida; order Araneae; family Nephilidae; genus Trichonephila; species Trichonephila clavata. Next base: position 124,871 of record BMAO01035984.1, on the reverse strand, counting down.
TCCTGATTTTGAAATATAAAAGTAGAGGGGTGCACAAGCACTAGGTTCACATTAAAATTTTTATTTATCTGTAATGAAGGGAAATACTTATATTTTATGTTGTCTCTTTCTTATTTTAATAAATATGTTTAAAAATACATAATATATGTACAATTTAAATTTTTTAATTTTTGTTGAAGAAATAGTTATATTTTATGTTGTTTATTTTTAAGTTAAGGAATATCTTTAAATGATGCAAAATTAATATATAACAAAATTGTAAATCTGTATTCTTGACGTCTATCCCCTGACTCTGCATGTATGTTGTTAATACTAATTCTCCAAGATCTGACGAAGTCAGACAAGATCAAAAAGTCCATTGATTCTAATAAAATTGAGCACCACAGCTAAAAGGTTGCGAACCCCTACTATAAACTATGAGTTTTCATGTTAGGATATTGAACATTTTATTTCATAAATATTGCACATGTACCATATGAAGCAAATTATCATTTGAAATGGGAAAGGACATGTTACTAATTCATGAACACACTAATTAGGCAAAACAATATGAGTCACACATAAAAAAAATTTATTCGTTGTCACTTTCTGACAATAAACACTTACGTTTGTGTAAGACTGTATTACTATAACTAGTATAAGACTGTACTACTACAACTAGTTTAAGACTGTACTATTATGTATGTACTACTATAACTATAGAGATGTCTTAGTTATCGTCTTCGTCTTCCATAGGTAAAATTCTTTCTGTAATCTCTCAAACAAAACTAGAACTAGCTTCTTGTGGTGCAGATGTTTCAGTGGATTTAAGAACGTATTCAGTAATTAATCGCTGTGTTTGTGTTTTCGCTAGACCATGGTATAATTTTCAGTAAGAGGACATTAAAGATTTCAGATCCCGTTGAAACTTTCCAGCTCGTTCCTTATTTGGATCATGTTCAACAAAGTGATTATAACCGATATAGCGTCATCAACTACAGCTAATATAGCGTCATTAAGGAGCTCCGTTCCTTTCAGCATGAGCACCGGGAAGTAACATTATTGACATATCTAAAGAGGGCTGGTTTGTCCAAGCTGCTTGTTCGCTAATCCGCTGGAGTTACGAGCTCCATTTTAATGCCCCCGTGCCGTGTATCGTTCTTAGTTTTCTTATTCTTTCATGTACCTTAATCGTCGAATTTGGTATCGTGATTTTGATATTCGCAAAGGACCGAATTCCACATTGAGGCTATAAAATGTGGGGAATTCTCATAAATGGAAGCCGTATTGCATTCCTCGTCTCCTATGTTGCAGTTACAAAAATTACAGTGAAGCCAAGTTTTCTTATAAATTTGGCGATCGCATTAAATTAAAAATAAGTCGTATTAAAAAAAGAGGAATTAAATTCTTCTAATTCGTGTTGATTGAAAACCGTGTAAAAGAAGTTCCTGTAAAAAAAAAACAGAACTCTTTGTGTGTGTGTGTGTGTGTGTGCGTGTGTGTGTGTGTGTGTGTGTGTGCGTGCGTGCGTGCGTGCGTGCGTGCGCGCAATACAACACAAAAGTACATGTTTCCTATATCAGATGCACCAACTGTGGCTATTATTAATTTTTTGCTTTTCTATCAACTGCATTTTAACAATTATTTATAAAAATTATTTTTTAAATTTATTTTTTAACAATTATTTATTAAAAATTATTTTTTAAATTTATTTTTTATTTTTTTAACAAATATTTTGTAGATAACATGTTGACCAAGTATCAAATGATTAAATTTATAGACTTGTGTGAAGTGTGGTTCCTGCCAGAATCAGGAGACGCCATTGTTGGAGATCACCACTGCCGCACGCCTCGGCATTGATTCAAAGAGACTTTGGATGTGTTCTTGGGGTACAGCAGACCAAGAAGTTTCCACACGTTGCCAAAGTTGATCTGGTGTGGCGTACGTGATGTGTGTCTGCGCTTAAACTCTAATCATTTGCATATCTCACCTCTGCTAATGCATGTTGTAAATTTCATGTTATTTGCGTGCTTCTCTCAAGGTGTTTGTTGCATTTACGGTGGCTAGCAGTGTACATAGTATGTTTCCTAGACGAGGCAATATAGTCCGTACAACACATAGGCATTCTGAGTATCAAATTATCGATCTGATCTTGGGGAATATTATACCACTCATCAAGCAATGCTCTCCGAAGTTCCGGTAGACATTTAGAAGGTAGTTGACGGGCTGAACTCGTCGGCCAAGCATGTCTCCCACATGCTCTACTGGATTCAAGTCCGGTGAGTCCATACGGGTGATATCCTCCGATTGAAGGCATTCATTTACGATGTTTGCACGGTGGGGATGGGTGTTGCCATTCATAAGCACAAATTCTGAGCTCATGGTGCCCGAAACAAACGTACATATTGTTCCAGAATGAAGTCCCGATATATTTGTCCTGTCTTAGTTCCAATTTGAATATGCAGATCAGTTCCTGAACTCAAAATAATTCCCCTCCAAACGAGTAATCTTGTACCACCAAAACGGTGTTATTCAATGATATTCTCTTTGTGGTAACGGGTACCTGGCGCTCTCTATATGAAAGTCCGGCTAGAATTAGACAGCAAGCTAAAACTGGGCTCGTCGGAAAACATCACACAAGCCCACTGTTGCGGTGTCCACAATGCATGCCCTCTATACCAGACTAACCGCAGGCGACAGTGAGTTACAGTAAGTGGAATTCCTGACAAGTCTACGAGTATATAGATCAATCTGCCCTAAGCGTCTGTACATGGTCTGCCTTGAAACTGTCGTACCGGTAGCTGAAGAGAGCTAACGAGACAGGTATGGTACTGTGTACCGTCTGTTTCCTTTGACAGTAACTTCCAAATACCGGTCCTCATTCGGAGTTGTAACTCGAGGGTGACCTGTGCTGTAACGTCTTTTCACATTACCATCATCTTGGAATCGTTTTCAAAGCCTGGAGATGACCCTCTGAGCGATTCCAAGTTCCTCGGATACTTCCAGCTGGGTACGCCCCCATTTCAGACGGCCGATAATTCTACCACGTAAAAAATCATCCAAATGCGTTTTTTGTGACATAATGCGTTTATTGCACTGAAAGGTTTATAAGGTGCTTGCGAACAATTTTACTTTTTTTGCCTGTATTCCTTATATATACCCCTCTTACACTTTCGTCATTGTGACGATGAGGTCACCAGATGACTTCATCGGTGTCATCTGGTGATTTTCTGCAATTTGCATATGATTCTTGAAGATGTGTGTAGTCCTTTTACGGGTGATATATTTATATATTTTAGAATTTCGTTTTCTTCGTGACTCTGAATTATCCTTAATTTATGGACACGAGTGTATCTTACGTAAGTTATAAATACTGCCTCATTGTCATTCAATGTTGATTCATCCAATTGTACCGAATTTTTTTCCAGCTTTTTAAAAAATTGCACATTTTCAATATCCTTTCTCATTTTGTCTATTCTTCTGCTAATCATGCTGTTGCATATTGGCATAGCTTTGACATCTTTGTTATCACTTTCAGCACCATTTTAAGAAATACTAATATTGATGGTTTGATTAAACTCTTCCCTATAGCATTACTTTTTCCAGCTTTAGAAATGTGAGTAGTGAAATATTATAACTAGCCTCAAGAGTAGGATTGGCAGCTACATTATGAACAGTAAATAGAGATTTTAATGTTACTCTTTTTTAAAAAAGAATTTTTAAAGTTTGAAAGTAATTCAAATTTGAATAAAAATGAATATTAAGTTTTGCCTTCAAATGCGCTTCAAGACGACCACGTTTTATTGATTCGCTGGTCAAGCATTGTTGGCATAAAAGACAAAAAGGTAACTTTGTTTCTGGAAAATGATGCTTCTAAAAATGAAATTAATAAAAATTACCGAATGAATTTACTTACCATTCTAATATCACTAATATTTATTCAATTTATGTATTTTTTTAAGCAACGGGACTTTTATAACAATTTTACTGTTTTTTATTTTAAAATAACACCAATAATTAATAATGAATGATAATGCCAAACACTGCAGAAACATAGATCCTAGCATTAGAGTTATTTCGCACCATTCAAAACAAATAGCGTGATTGTGTTTGGAAAGAATATTTTATTGTTACGTGGACAGAGATATTTAATACTTTTATTACAATTTGTCTCATATTACACAAACAAGTAGTGAAAAATATTTTTTATAATTGACTATATTACTAATAAATAAATCATTTACGTTCTAAACAAGTTCTTTTTCGAATTGCCCCCCTTAAGAATCAAATTACCCCTTATGGGCGTAGGCCCCACGTTGAGAAATAATGTCTTAGATGAAGAGATTATCGAAATTTAACTGGCAATTTTCTTACAAAGGTACACTCATGTCCAAAATTAAGGTCACAAACATAAAATCTGTGAAAACAGATGAACCATTTACTGCGATGCCACAAAATTTTGCACACAGTCAGAAAAAGTATAGCAATATAAGAACATGGAAACGATTTTAATTGTGAATTTAGCCACAAATCATATCAAAAAAGGGTAAAATCCTGACTCAGAGGTAAAGCATTTACTCGTATCTATCTAATATGGAGTGTGACCACCGTGAACCAGTATATAAATCTCACAACGAGCTGTTATACTGTTTATGAGGGTGTCAATAAGTATGTTTGTGACAACAAATACCATTTTTCCAAAAGCGGGTCTTTGAATTCCTGATGGGGTGGGGGGATCATGGGAGGGAAGCTACTCTGAGAAATGGCTTTTCCTAGACCATCTCAAACATATTCAATAGATTTGCGATCCGAAAACTTAGAGGATTAATCCATATGACGAATATCCTCTCCTTCATGAAATTTATCAACATTGTTAGTTTTGTGTAGTCGCGCTTTAGCGTCCGTAAAAACGTGTCTGGGCCCAGGAAATTCTCACATAGGCTTCCAGGATCTTATTCCTACAGTACTGTGAGTTGACAGCACCCGCATCGAAAACGTACAGTGGTATACAACTGCCCAACATTATGCTACTCCACACAAATACTTATTTACCGCCAAATCTGTCCATTTTTGTTACGTGGGAGAATGAAAGTGAGCTGCATTTTCTCTCCCGGTGATGAATTGATGAGAATCACTTTGTTTGGTACATTTAGAGTCATCACTGAAAAGAACTCGTCCCCATTCTTATGGTAGTCGACTGATATTTTCGGCTCCGCAATATATCCGTTCTTTCCTGATAGAAGCAGTCAAAGGGACGCACCGGACTGGAAGCCGGGCGTAATTGCCAGTCTTTGCAAGACAGCTGCTGACTGATTGCCTGGAAGTTCTTCTTCCAGATACAGCAGCAAGAGGTCACGAGCAAGGTGAAGCACCGTTGTCCACCTATGTTGTCGTGCATTTAACCCTTTATCTACCTCATTATTATTTACTGCATATTTTTTCATGCAATATTTTTTTTTGAATCACCACATTGGAAATTAAGGGATATACATAAATAAAGTACTCAACTTTGGGAAATTTAATTCGTTAGAGCTAGTTAAATAAATTGGTGCTTTAAAGTACCTTCAGTCCACAAAGGTTTCAAATATTCTCAAAATACGAAAGACCTAATGGCCTTTTTGACGCTGTTTTAACTTTTAAAAATGCTGAATAACCAGACAACACTAATATTTTACAGCACAAAATATTTATTTTTAATGATTATTAAATATTTAAAATTGTTTTACTTTTTACCATAAATTTAGTTTGATGATATTCAAAGAAACAGTTTTTCCCCCATTAATACACAGAAATTCATTAGAAGTTGTTCATCTTGAGTGAGGTTTTGATTGAATGTTTTTTGAATGAGCACTGCAATCCTGGGGTAAAAAATGATTTTTTTTCCTTAACATGAACTTCTATTCCTTGAGTTCAGTCTTTGATCTTCATCCTAAGAATATAACGAAAATTCTCCATCAGATAATTTGCTGGGACTTTTCCATGTGAAAAATCATCTGTTAGCACATCATTGATTTCAGATAGTAGGTTCTGTAATAAAGCCAAAGCCTCTTGAAGACAGAGTTTCTTTTTTCCAGACATTCTAAGAAACGGAAATAATAATAATAATACCTTAAAAATCTCCTATTATTGTTAAATCTCAGTTACACATAAAGAAATAAAAAGGTTGTTAATTTTTTAATTAAAAATAGATATTTCATTTAACTGTGTGACAAAAAAAAAAGCTCAAATTCAAAGTAGTTCAAAATTTTTTTTGAAAGCGTTAAAATAAAACAATAAAAAAGCAAAATAAATAAGTTAAGCTAAAAGAAATGTTAAAAAAAATCGTGTACTGTAGTGTCTATTACACTATAGTGATGACTCTACAAACACAACAAAAAACAACAATAAGCCACACGAACGGGAAAAAAACTAAGTTCTTGCTCTAACATCCAGTGTGCTGTCGGTACTTATAAGTACCACAAAGTATTCACTGTAAAATTAATTATGTACACTGTTCTCTTAAAATAAATAATCAAATCGTTTTCTAAGGTCTTCCTTAACATATTAAAAAATAAGACACCTTTTGACATTAACTACTCTTTCGGAGAAAGAAGGACAATCTTCGCAATCTGATCAAAATGTCAGCTGAAAATACAACTTCTGCTGTAAAACTATATTCGCCTTCCCCGCTCATTTTAGAACCCGTGCTGCCATATATCTTGGAAGAGGGGGAATTTAAAAGAATATTATTCTAAGTATCGTCAGAGTATTCGTAAAAATGGTTATTCTATGTAATTTTAAAGTGAGTGGTACTTATAAGTACCGTCGGTAGATAAAGGGGTAATGCCAAGTAGCGACCCTGTGCAACTGTGGATCTCTGTGGCAAACCCTGCCGACCTTCCTGGTGACAGTACTACTTGTTTGGAATTGATTTCATAACCAGGAGAACACTTTCGAGCCACTTGTAACCATCGAGCAACTTCCGCTTGAGACAGGCCAGCTTCAAGCCTGCCAACCGACTCTTCATCTCATGGAATCTTCTAAACGATTATGAGAATTCATTCTCACGGGAAACAGACTAACTTGTTTGTTTTAATGCAATATTCATAACACTGTAATTAAAATTACTCATCTGCTTGAACGGTCTCAATCCAGTAGTTCTGCAAAAACTAAATTTAAACAACTTTTCCCCAAATTGAAGGTTAATATTGTGCTACCCGTTCTTCAAAATATATAAAATACAAATTCTCTCAGTTTTACTGGGAACATTTTAAAATTATGACGAAAAACAGGTTTGTAACCTTAATTCTGGATATGAGTATATAAAAGCTCCAGAGGTACCTTAAAGCAAAAGTGCTGTTGCGGTGGCACGTTCATAAAGATCACAAATGAATTCTGCTTACCCACGGGACACTTTTTGACGTTGAAGAATCCTTCAACTATCGACTTATATATATACGCAAGAAGTGCCCTGGAAAACTATAGAGAAGAAAAAATATGTGCAAAGATCTTATCATTCGGTTTCCGCCATGGTTTGGAGGGGTGTCAGCTAAAAGGCTTCTCATTTTTGCCAGAAAGAGGTAAACCACGGCAAAGGTTTATCATGACACTACCTTAAAACCAATAATTAAGCCTATGAATATAAATTGTTCAACAGAAATGACTGAACTTTTCAACAGGAATCTGCTCCTGTTACAGCGGTTTTTAAAAGAGAATATGTCGGATTTCGTAGAACATAAAGATTGGTTTTCCAGCTCAGTCCGGATATAAAATCATTCTAATACAAATTTTGTAGACAGTATTGAGGCGGGTACCAAAAAAAAGCATCCCAATTAGAATAGTCTTGAGCGTTCCTTAAAAAAGCAACGACGGAAACTCCAATGGTGCCACAATAAATGATTAGCCAAAGGGACTTACAGCCTTTGTGGTTAAAAGGTGATCTTTTTGAATAATAAGCGTAATGTGTTATATTTAAAGGTAAAATAAAACTTTTAGAAGATATTGTTTTAATTTTGCTTACAGATTTTTTTAATTTAACTCATTTATAATTGTATCAGAGCTTTTGACACCACTAACTAGGCGATACACGTGTTAATGCTGGTATCCTTGTCATATAATTCTGATCTGGCTCCCCTTGTCTGTTAATTTAACACTCTGGCGGCAGACCTCATAATTTAAAAAAGCAGCCAAAGGACGGAGAAGACGCCTGAATTTGCATTGCACTCTCCAAACCTCCACACGAACGCCAACGTGAAGACTTTTAACCTTGAAGATAGTTGTTTAAAACACAGAATTATAAATTTAAACTTCCAATTTCTTTAAACGAGCTCAAGCTCGAATGCAATAGATATCAACAATAACAAAGCTGATTGAGATTAACTCAGTATAAGGAAAACGTCCTAAAAGCATCCTGCGGTACCGATCAGTCAGTGGACGGTACCCCGAGTGTTTATGGCAAAGCCTGTGACATCTTGAATAGCATCCAATGGTAACATCTGAACATTCCTGGCTGCTAGCTCAATCATCTTATATTGTCTCGCGTTCATTCAGTTTACCTTTGTAGAGTTTTAATTCTCTGGATGAAATATTTTCTGTAACCAATGCCTCCAGCACTTTTGTACAGCCATGTCTATAGTGCAGAAAGGGGTCTATTGCTAGATCTGACCAGCAACTTTAGACATTTCAATTGGGATCTCAAGAAAAGAAGGAAAATCATTCCACCAAACTAATGTCAAAACATATTAAAGGAGGTATAGAAACATCCAAAAGATTCAAGGTTTTTGAAAAAAATACGTTAAATAAAAAAAAATGCAGATAATTATTTCCGAGATATTCGTAACATAAACATACATTCAGTTATAAAATATATTCATTTAGTGATAATTACATATACTTCTTTATAAATTGATTTACATTTCATTGCGGCAAGCATTTGAAAAATAAACAAATGAAAAATAAACGAAGCTACTAATTTCTTTACTAAGAAATTGATTTTTAATTTCTTTTTTAATACCATGTTTTATATTAAAAAAGCAGTCATACTTTCATAAGTTGGAAACTGGATTACAGTTAGTCTCTAATATTACCGTATAATTTATTATGCACATGATTCTTAATAAGTACTAGAATTAACTAGCACTAATTAACAGTTTTAAAATTATAAAATTATGTTGTTAAATTTAATAGTAACTTTTAAAAGTTCACCTAAACCTCATAAAAATACGTCTTAAAATTTAATAATAAATTATAGTTTTTTTTACCAAATATTTATTTAAATAATAATTAATAGAGGAAAATTAACAAGATCAGTCTTAGAAAAATTCATATCTAACACGGTATATTTTTGTTCACAATTTAAGAAAAACGGTACACACAAATTTAATTATTATAACCACCTAATTCTATTTGAATTAATTCAATGAATATTTGTATTCTTAAATATTGGCAAGCAAAATGTTCTTACAAAATAGTTTTAATTTTTGAGGATTGTTATAGACGATTTAACAAAAATTTTACATTGATTTTGCTTCATTTATACATTCAAATTTGTTTTAGATAATTTTGTTAAGATCAAACAAAATTTTTAACGATAAATTTTTGAAAAAAGTCAACAAATTAATTTGAAGATTTTAAGTGTCGGTTTATTTTTTAATCACTTATGAATGTTAATGTTTAATTTTTTTTTTCCTGATAAAGTTATATATTGCATAAATATCTTGCATTCTTCAATGGGATTTTCTAAACTATTCATAATCTATACATATAAAGAAGGAAAGCAATTCTCACATTAGCTCATTCATTCACTCACTCATTCACTTATCACAATGCCACCGAAAGTATTCTATCAACAGACTTGAAATTTGGTTCACATGTTCCTTTCATGGAATAGAGATCCACTATGAATCGGTTTTGAGAAAATCAACCCGCAAGGGGTGTTAGAAATAAATATTCATATTCAAATTATTAGATATACAAACTTAAAATTTGGTAGGCATGTTCCTTTCACGGAGTAGAGATCCTCTACTAAAGGGGGGGGGGGTGCGAAAATCAATCCCCAAGAGAAATGCAAGGATTATGGGCCAATATAAATAAAAAAAAATTCATGTTTTTGTACTCATAGACTACATAGATGAAATTTGGCAAGCATATTTCTTTTGTTGAACACAAATTCACCAAGAACGGGATTTATGGAAATCAACTTTTATGGGATGTAGGAGTGAGGAGTTTCTGGGGAGTATTGATAACAAAAAATCCGTTTTAGAACTCTATACCTACCATATTAAATATTAAATTTGGTATACATGTTTCTTTTGTTGAATTGAAATCCGATAAGAACGAGTCTTACGGAAAGCAATTCTCAAAGAGGTGGGGCGAACTGATAAAAAAAATTCTTTTTTTGAACCATTATATTTAGATCTGGAATTTAGTAAGCATGTATATTTTGTTGAGTAGTAAAAATAGGTCCACACTAAAAATAGGATTTGTGGGAATCCATTTTGGGGGAAGGGGTTAAAGGAGCGTAAAGAATGATTCTACTTCAATTTCTGAAATTGTTAGAAATTATTATTTAGAAGTCCTCCCGTTTTTGAATCAAGAGTAGAGAGCTATAAGGATGTCATTCTAACACTTAATGTAAGAAAGGTATCTATAATTTAAATATATATAGGAAGTATATATCTATACAACATCATGAAGTACCCAGCGAAGCAGGGGGTAACGGTTGGTTGCGTATAAATTGTTATTATTTCATTATGTTTATTTCCTCATGCTGTTATCTTTTCAATACAAATAAATCAAATTATAGACTGCGCATGCACAATCACTCTTCTAATAGCATCATCAAAGAAATTTCCCCGATCATTTTAATTTTTCCTAAATATGTTCTAATATGTAAATGCTGAACTATCTTGATTAAACATTAAAAAAAAGTTTTTGAAGAAAAAATCTTATTTGACAATAATTTGATTTTTCAGAGACCACCACATACAATTCATATACTCCTCCCTACCTAAACTTTGACCATATACAATGTTTTAAAGAATGGTATAAAAAATAGCAAGGAAATATGAAATCGGGTGATAATTTATTAGTTTCATTAATATAATTGTTGATAGCTAATGTAATTATGTTTTTAAAATCTCATTCAAAAAAGAAAAGAAAATGCTCGTTAAGACAAACAAATTCACCATATACAAGGAAATTTATTTACAGTGAATAGAAACATCAGTAACAATTCAAATTAAGATAAGAATAATAAATAAATATTTTAGAAAAGCTGTGTTCGAAATTTGTCATAAATTTCCTTGAAAATGTGTAAGAGTATCCAAGCCAAAGGTCCAAAACATTTTTATTCTCTTCTTAGCAACATCATATTTCATAAAAAAATTTCTTGTTGATAATATTACAAAGCAGGTTTCAAATCCGTGATTAATAATATGCAGATATCCTGATCGGAAAGAAAGTTTTTCCTCGGTGCAGGTCCAAGAATTCATCTGTTCTGAATAGTACTTAAAAATGTTTAAAGTTTTCCAGAGGCAGCTAAGGCAGTTGACAAATATTGGATACCTTCTAGTAGATAAACGTTTAAGAGAGTCCAGAAGTGATGCTGGATATTGATGTTTTAAAGTTGTAAAAGAATTAAAGTCATCGTATTGATGAATGTTGTAGAATATTGCTGTGTGGTAAACGAAGATTTTACTGTGAAGCCAGTTCGACTTTTAAGTCCAAGGCCTTGCACAGTTCAAAAACAGCAGTTGACTGTACCACTGGTATCGGTTTGTGGGGCTTCCGAAAAACAGCTGTCCTGATGAGCTGTGGGTTGTAAGTGGCTGGAAGATCCAACGCCTGGCAAATCTTCCACACAGAGAATGATCCTACGACAGGGACAGAAGTCGTTTGATCTACACCTCTGTGTGAAGTTCCAGGCAAGTCTGTTGTTCCTGGAAGTGGAACAAACTTGGCCTTGAGGTCTAGGGCCTCGCACATCTTCCAGACAGTGAAAGATTGAACGATTGGAATGCGTTCATCTACAGTAGTCACAGGTTGAGCATCAAGAGTAGCTTCATCTACGACTACATCAAAGGATTGAATCGGGGAGCAATGTTCGAAAAACTCCAGCACCAATTCAAAAATCAAAATCTCCAGAAAGGAGGGGAGATCGTTTCTCATAATCAATGTCAAAATGCATTGAAACAGGTACAAAAATACCTTCAAGATCATAGGGATGATCATTTCAAAAATAATTCGTTGAATATCACAAATTCCTCAGAAGAAAACAGTAAGCAAAGCACTTAATAAAGCATCAAATATAACGTTTGAAACAATAAATGATTAAAAGGTAAAGTTGCTATAATACTTTATTTTCTTTGTTGAACTGCGAATGATTGTTGTGTTTCTAGACATTGTTATGTATTTCGAATATCTTGATCAACAATGTAAATAGTCAAACAAACAATTCGCTATTTTAAAACAACAGAGGAAAAACTATTATCATTGTTGTTTTGAGGTATCCCTTGGTTAAAAATATAGTAAAGTCCTTATAAAAAAAAGTAAAATTAAAAATTTTATAAATTGATAAATTGTAAATAAAAATTACTTTTAATTTTAGAATTGAATTTCTAAATATATATGAGCTTGAAAGATCTCAGTTTTAAAATGAAATTATCTTTTGTTTAAGAACGCATTAAATAAAATTATAAATACGCATGGGCAATCGAGGATCTGTAAATTTCTTAGTTCTGCATCGAAATTGTAAAATATAAACATTTTGGGCAGATTTATCTTTCACTGGTTAAGGAAACACTGTTTTTTTTTAAGTCGTCATTTTTTCGAAATTTAATGCAAAGAATTGTTATATATATTCATAAATAGCATCGCAAATAATTTTTTGAAACTTTTTTAAGTTACAAAAATAGTGATATTTTAAACTAATTATAAAAAGTATTGAAAAATACCCATGAATTGTTTCATTATACAACAAAAATGCATTTTTTAAAGTATTTTAGCTTTCAAAGAAAGGATGAAGCTCATTTGTGCAATATAAAAATTTTTATCTTGGAGGGGAAAAAAAAAAACCAAAACGACAATTTTTTGAAAAGTCCCACAACTCAAAAATGATTTTAAGTAACAGAAAAATTGTCCTATTTGAGTAATTTTTACTTCTAACGATAAATAATTGTTTTAGTAATTCTTGAGAAAATAATTTTTTTTTCAAAAATTTTAGCTAGTTGTTTTTTATCGCTCAGGGTAGAGGTAAATAGTTTGATTAAAAAATAGTTACAGCACGTGTTCTTTGTTAATTTTAAAAGATGTAACGAAATATAACCTTACCTAGACAGCAAATGTAATGCGAAAAAGAATATTTCAGTAAATGATACAAATGAAGAAAAAATTTTGCTAAAATTAAGATTTCCAGCAATTGATTTCATTTGTGTTCTTTCAAAGAATTATGTTATAAAATACAATATTAATTCTCTTACTCTTTTTGTAAATGCTGCATTTGTAGCTGAAAATTATTATAAATGTGTGAAATTTACTTAGGCTGAGTTTTATCGTTACCTTAAAAAAAATCCTAAGAAATATATTTTTATTTCTAAGAAATACAACAAAATTTTAATATTTCTTATGAATTTTAATAATTAAAAGCATTTTAATAAAAGAATACACCTATTTCAGTAGTGAGGGGAATAGTATGGTGCACACACAGACATCATGAAATATTACACGTGGTAACTTGGAGTTAAATATCGATTCCGCTTCAGATCGCGATGTAGAGTAAGAATTGAAATATTTAATTTAAATTTAATTTAATTTAATTATGAAATTGAAAAAGTAATCAAACCAAAAAAAACTTAGAAAAGTGAAAGCAACCATTTTGATCCCTGCAAGTGAGAATCAAAGTGTACACATGGACGTCTTAAGACTTCTTGAGGCCCTGGGCACTTACGCAAAAGTAAACCCCTCCCACTATGACCTTCAAAAGTAGACAGAACATGGCCTACGTTGTCAAATACTCGTACAAACAACAACCCGAAACAAATAGATGTGCATGACTTACAATCGTACAAACTGGCTCGACAGTTTGCCTTCTTTTGACTAAATAAGTAATAACGGACTACGGTTGTAGGTCTAGGTCCTAGGACAATAAAGGACGACGGTCATCACATGTAGCCAGTCGACATATAGTCTGAAATTATTCTAATCCGTTGAAATTATTCTAATCATGATCTTATTCAGGTTGAATCAAGAACGGGAACAGGCCCCCATTCTGACCGAGGCCCTGGGCCCAGTTGGCCCATGCCTTAAGACGTCCTTGTGTGTACATCGACAATTGTATCTAAAGGAGTACTTAACTAATGAATAATACTTTGTCATATCATAAGTTCGAATACAGGATGTTGAAAACGTCAGATGTGACTCAAACGCAGCAGGCAATTTTAAATTTCTTCGTTAGTGTCCAATACCATTAACACTCTTTTTTAAACTTCACATGTATGTAACGCAATCTTTGAACCAAATTTTTACCCACTTTAAAAGGTCGCATTGATTCGAAATTTTGTTCACTTGTCAAGGACTGATGATAATACAATAATTTAGTAATTTTGTTCCATTGTCCTAATCAGGATCATGAGGATTAAGATTTCCCATTTTCAGATCCCATCCCACATTTGGCGTCTAATTCCAGATCCCATTTCTAGATTTGGCGACTAAAAGGTTACTTTACAATTTAGTTCGATTAACTGTGAAAGAAAGTTTTTTTAGTTTTTTTAAACTGCAATTTTTCACAATAAATTGGTCTTTCACGCATGTTGTTCTAAATCTCAGTCAGAGCTTTACCACTTTCAACAAAAGCGTGTATCAGATATTTCTCCGAATCAAAAAAAGAGCATACAGATTTTTAAGGCTCTCAGGCATTTAGACATCAAAAGGTTATCGGACATGCTTGTCTAAAGTGCAGCCCACAGGCCTCATGCGGCCCAAAAACTCAGGGGAAAATGCTCAAAAGATTTTACGATTTGAGAACTAAAATACATTTATAGAAACAAAAGAAAAACATGTGACTGAATTTGAAGACGAAGATTGGGTTTTAGATTTAGCCTTTTTAGTAGACTTAACAGAACATTTGAAAGATTTAAATTTGAGATTTTAAGGAAAAAAATCAATTTATTTTAATATAACCTGTTCCAAACAATAACAGCGTTCGAAAGAAAGTTAAAATTTTGGCACAATCAAATAAAAAATAAAAGATTGGACACATTTCACTACTTTGGCTGCACATGAACCAATAAGTTGCTCAAAATATATAAAACATGCAGCATTAATTTTCGATTTAATTCAAGAGTTTGAAAGAAGATTTTCGGGGGGAAAAAATGAATATTTCAACATATTTTCTACCCCGTTTTCTCTAAAAATAAAAAAAATTACATTCAAATCTTTAAATGGAATGCATTAAACTGCAAAATGACATTCAACTGAAAGAAAAATTTGGGAATGTTTCTTTATACTGGAGATTTATAAAGATTATCTACCCCGCGCGTGATAAATATCGAATTGCAACTTTGTATATTGAACCCGATATCGCTTTGCTTGTTCAACACAAAAGCAAATTCTTCCATCTCATTTACTTGGTTTTTCCCCCATCTTTATGAAATCCAAACTAAATGTAAATCGAACTTTTACAATATTAAAATAATTATGTATTTATTCATATCTATTTCATATTAAAGAAATTTATAATAAAAAGAAGTTAATTTATTTTAATAAAATTACATAGAATTAATTTTTAACTCAATTTGTTGTGTATTATAACCTCCAATAACATTATCCTCATCGCGTCTAGTATTACTCTTACTTAAATGTGTATAAGCGAGTTAACGAATTCACAAGATGCATTTACAAATAACAATATTTATTAATTTTTCTTAATCAAGGAAGATCATAAATACACTATTCAAATATAAGAACAATAAAATACAGTGGAGAATGAGAAGGGGTCACTAATTGCGGAACTACGAAATCTAAACTGAATCCACGAAGGATAAGCGCGTACAATTACAATTACACACGTATACGTAATTACAATTCTTGAAACACTAACCTAATTTCTTAAACTACGGCAGGTTCGTCTTGTTGAATACTTGGATTCCAGTTGGATCGGATAAACGCTAATATTCACTCTTGAATTTACGAATTCAATCTTCAGCTTTGTTTGTAGCTTTACTACACACTAAATTTTTTCACAATTTTTTAAATTGTCTCCACTATATGTTCAGGGATCACCAACATAGCAAAATAGTATGCGTTTTTGTTTTTATGTCTCCATAATGGGTGAAATTAATTAAACTGTGAACATAAAATTGTATCGTAAAACCAAGAAAAGTGATAAAATATGTGACTCACCCAAGGGGGGTGGGGGCAAAACTAACCTATTACAGCTCAGAGCGATACTGCACACGCGCAGGATTTGTAGTCTGATATTCGTATCTGTGGAAACAAGGATGTGGTTGTGAAGAAAGTGCGTAATATTTCGATATTTTTTTTAATTGGTGAGTTTGTTATTCACATTGTATTTGCTTATCATACTTTAGGGTTCAAAATATTTTTCAGATTCATTACATATATGCTCATAAATAATAACCCATATTAATGAACAAGAATAACATTGCAAAATATAAAAAATCATAAATATGTAATAGTACCACAGACTGAATAGTGATATTTACACTTTTTTGTGATTTAAATAAATAAGATGCTCCTTTTCTTTTTTGTGATTCTGTATATACTGTTATCATTTATAAGTTACAAATCATTTTTTGTGATATTAACACTATAATAGCACTGGAAAATAAAACAAAAAAAAAACACTTGTGTTTTCTTTCTTTTTCTAAGATGTCTACTAGCGGTATTAAAACTGGTACCCCGATATTAAGATCTAAAAAATACCGAATACCGGTATTGAACTTTTTGTCCGATGTTGCAATCCCTAAATGTGTCGCATAGTGAACAAAGACCTTAGACTAAAAGATTACCAAAGAATAATTCACCATTTTCTTACAAAAAAACTAAAGTGCCAGAGGTACCATAAAGAAAAAGAACTGGTGCGGTGGCACGCTCATAACGCTCACAGACGTATTCTGCTTACCGGCTGGACAATTTTTGGAGCGTTGAAGAATCTTTCAACCATCAGAATGACTGTATATACGCAAGAAGTCCCCAAGAAGCTAAAAGAAAAGAAAAATAAGTGCAGAGAGCTCGTTATACTGCTTCTGTAATGGTTTCATGTGGTTTCAGCTAAAAGGCGTCTCAGACTCATTTTGCTAGAAAGTTTATGAAGACATTATCATGGAATCGATAGAGAGCACTTGAACATAAATTTGTCCAATCGAAAAGACTGCACTTTTTAATAAGACTCTCTTCTTACGCTTGAGACAAAAACCACCCAGCAGCAGTTGAAAGAAAATATGTTGGATTTCATAGCACTCAAAGATTGGCCTTCCTGCAAACTAGATTTAAATACACTTGACCGTAAATTGTAGTCATTATTGGAGGCGAAAGTGTGCCAAGAACGGTATGTCTTAAACGTCCTTTAAGGTAAGCAACGATGGAAATTCCTATGGAGGTATTGAGGATGTGGAGGGCTCGAATAAACATGAGCCATTTTTATATTAACACAAATTTATTTTCTGTATCACTTTTAAGGAATTTACATTCCTTATTCCCTGTGACCCGGTTAGATGTGTGAGAGGAACTAAATGATCAGACGACATGATGAAAATCAATTATTTATTTATCTATATATTCAACACAAACACAAATAACACTCTAATTAAGATAAATTTGATCAATTAGAGGATGAAGGTGAGACAAGATAGCGTGGGGATAATACACTGGTGTCCAAAGGTTAGGCATAATTGATAATTATGTGAATAAAGAAGGAACTGTAAATCAGAATGGCGGGAAACGTGATATGCGAGTATAAAATGGTTATAAAATAAGGAAGCAAATCAAAAGAACGATAATAATTAATTTTATTATCCAAAGTAGCAGTTTGAAAGGAAACTGAGCATAGCAAGGATTCACACTTTAAAAAAAAATGAAAGAAAACATTAAATAAAATACTGATGCTGCAGTTTAATAAGACGTGTGGTCACCTCTGACAGAAAGGCACGCTGCACAGCGGTTTACCATACTTGCTATGAGATGATGAATGAGTTTTGGGCTCAAACGGTTCCAAGCATCTTGGAGAGCTCTCTTCAGTTCTGTAACGGAGCTTGGTGGGTGCGAAAGGGCTGCAATTTGTCTCCCCAGCATATCCCATACATGTTCGATAGGATTTAAATCAGGGGAGTTCTCAGGCCACGACATGCGCTGGATGTTTTCCGTTTCAAGGAAGTCATCAATCAGCACCGCTTGGTGACATGGTGCATTATCATCCATGAATATGAAGTCAGGACCGACAGCACCTCGAAACAAGCGAACATAAGGCTCAAGAACTTCGTCTCTGTATCTTTGAGTAGTCACAGACCACGTTTCAAAGAAATGGCGGTCTGTGCGGCCATCCATCATGATATCTGCCCATACCATTACTCCCCTTGATGGAAAATGATATCTTTCCTTTATGTTTCTTGGTTCAAAACGTGTTCCACGTTCTCTCTATATCGTTACCCGCCGAGAATCACTACTCAGCCTAAACCGGGACTCGTCCCTGAACATCACATTGGCCTACTCTCCCACACTCCAATGTTGATGTTTCAAACTCTAGTTCAAACGAGTGCGTTTATGCGCAGACGTGAGGGGAATGCAAACTGCTGGTCTTCTGGCAAACAGGCCAGCATAATTGAGTCTCTTGTAAACAGTTTGTCTCAAAATTCGTATTCCTGTGGCGACTGTGGGTGCCGAACTCAGTGCTCTGGCAGTACTGCCCCTCTGACGTCGCGCTCTTATTACCAGATATCGGTCTTGGCGAGGGGTTGTGACTCTTGGTCGACCTGATACTGGTTGTCGGGTAACACATCTCCCGTTCTTTGTAACCTCTGATCACAGACTAGTCCACATTCAGAATTCGAGACACTTCGGTTTGTGATCGTGAAGATTCCAGCATTCCAACGATTCTTCCTTTCGTAAACATGTCCAATTGGCGTCTTTGTGCCATCATTCACCTTGTTTGATGGTTAACAACGTTCCTTCGCACAGCATTTGCACGAAACTTGTCTGAACTGCCTATGCTGCGTGAATCGGTTTCTCCGCGTTCCGACATGCGCCGGTGTTTCGCGCAGGATGTAGTCGACTGAAAAGTTTTGCATAAACCCAATGTTTCTTCTTCACCCAATTAATATCCACAAGAAATTTGGAATAAATTTATGAATATTTTCTCCTTGTTTTTCGCATTTTACGATTTATGCTTAACTGTTGGACACCAGTGTATATACTATCATGCAAATCTATCTTACGATGACTTAGACAAAACTTGTTTTAGTATAGAAACGCGCCAATAATTTAATTCTCTACTTCTACTTGAAATAAGATCACAGTACCCGTACTCTTGCAATCCTTTAATCTTTTAGAGGTGGCCTTAAGCACTTCTCTAATAGTAGAACTAAGCACTTTCGGAGTTTCCAACTTCTCGTGTCGTACACTGTTTACGTATACGTACTACTGCCGGGCTGCTAGCTTCTCAACTATTCACTTCACATCCAAGCTATCCTCGCTTCACTAGCCTTCAATTATCTCTTCACTAGCTTTTAAAACTCGCGAATACAGAATATATATATTAAACTTCATTTGTATAATCACGCTTTTTTTCCCTCGGAGAAAGTTGGTTGAAAGAACGATGACCCAAGAGGAATCCCCAAGGAGTCAGTGGAAGGAACCTTATAGATCCGTCACACACTTAAACAACTTAATTGAGAATGCACTTAAATCATTAAACCCGAGAAGCAATCAACTTTCAAAAATTAATCGTTAGAAATACGAGTAAGAGCACTTATCTAATCTCCCGAGCGCTCTTGCTTCAGTTCTTGAATAATATTCCACTTGAATTAACTATACGACCACCGGTCGTTAGCGTTATGCTTTCTTCTATCTCAACTTTCAACCATCATCTCGCCTACTCTGTGATTAACACTTAAATAGAAGTTCTAATTTACCTAATGCCAAGTCTTCGTCACGGAAAGCAGTTTTCAACTGAAATCACAGTTAAAAAGATTTTTTTATTCTAGAGGATTAGTAGAAAGCCCGAATGAAACCCGCTACAAGTGCCTGTCTGAATAAATGACTGACCAAAGAGATTTAAAGTTTGGTTGAAGTTAAAAGGTGATCATTTTAAATTTAAAAAATATTTGATATGTGAAACTTATAAAGCTAAAATAAAACTAAAAGAAAATTTAGTTTTAAATTTGATTTCAAATTTTTTTAAAATTTTATTTTAATTCCTTTATAATTATATAAGAATTTATGAAGTGCAAGTAGCTAGAATAGCGTCAGACCTCATTATCTGCTTATCTATAGACTGTTGTTTTAGAAGTTTTAGTTCATTAATCACTGGTCCATTACTATACTAATAAGTTATCGTATTGTCGTATTATTAATTATTTTCACCCAAAACATGTACAATATATATTTATTTTATTCACTTAATGTTTTTGATGTGTAACATCTTTCCTCTCGATTGCTGGAGATTTGTGGGAGTGATTTCGTGAAAAGGGACGGAAATGCGTAACAGGAAGTTGGGGAAGCGAACGCTATTTAATTTGACCAATCAGTGCGCTTGGTGGTGTCTCTACGCTACCCACCCAGTGAAATTCTGTTTTTTCACCTTCATTCGGGAGGCGCTCCACCCCCATCCCCCACCCCCTGTGGTCTAGGTCTTGGGATCTTTGTTTTTGTTTTCTCACTAGGCAGAGCCGTGGTTAGACAATGAAGAACGTGTTTCGATACACAGAACACCTCACATGTTGTGGCTGGACATATGGATATTACTTATCGTCAAACAAGTGGACTGGGTATTGTTAGTGAATATTGGGGACATATGTGCAGCCCAGAATCCTTATTTGAAAATGGACAAACCAGTGATTACGGTGGTCGCATACATTCCCAGATCAAACGGTTCAAAATTAAAGATTTCTGCATTTTACTTATACCATATCCCGAAGGTGGTTTGCTTTTAAAAACTGTCACTCGCTATGGATTTCAGTGGTGATTTTAACGTTAACTAGGTTGCCAGAAACTGAGCCATTCTTAATTTGAATGATGAAATTAAGCTCAGAATGAACACAAATGAAATGTTCGACAACTAACAATGTTACTGTTATTGACGCTATTTTCAACAGTTTTAAATACTGAAATCACATAAGAATATGTCATATTTTATTTATCATAAGTTATAGTTAGCGCTCTTCCCAAAATGAACAGAATAATTATTTTGATAAAAATGCATTACTCATGATTAATTCATCAAATTTTCATTAGATATAATTACTCCATAGAAAATTGTCAATCATATGATTAATTTTTCAGTTTTTAGGCGAAATGGTACCATCTTCGCAATTTTTATTTTAATAATTGATATTTGGTTTTAATTGTATTTTATAAACATATAATACAAATTCCACACAAAAATTTTAAATTTAATTGCAAAATGTTTATAAAATTTAAATTTTTAGACTTTAAACATTTTAAAACCCTTGGGCTTTTAAATATAAACACATAAAACTGTGCATGGGTTTTCTGCTGCTGCTCTTTAATTTTTATTAATTTTTATAGTAAAACCTCAAAAATCTAAAAACATCATTTTGATTTAAATTTTGGAAAAGTACTAAACTGCTACAGCTAATTCTGATTTATAAAACATACAGTCAGAACATGTATAAAATTTCAAACCCATACTTCAATTATCAAAAAGCCTTGGGGTTCGAATATGATATATTACAAAATTCAACATGGAGAAATATAAGAGTTTGAAGTTTTCATTCCATGAATAGCGTGATATAATATTCATCGAATAGTCTGAAAACTTTTATGAAACGTTAATTAGCTTATTTCAAACTGCTTACCGCAAAAATTGCACAAATGTAAAACAATTAAACAGTATGCTGCCATAATGAATATATAGAAGAAAACAGGTGAAAGATCTATATTTCATAAAACTTTATCATAATAATTATAAAAATTAAATACACACTTCTGGGCTAATTCCATGCTCCAGGCTAATACAAACATGTACAAAAATGTTTATGCCTTTATTTTTATTTCCATGATTTTAAAGCACTACGCATAACTAAATATTGTACATGAAAACAGAATCAACTAACCATTATAAGTAAATAAAATCTAAGAGCTGTATATGTGTATTTGTTTAAATAAATATCTTAAAATATTTTAATAATAAAAGTGTTGAATTTCACACACATGGGATATATATATATATCCCCAAAAACAAATATATAAAAATGGGAGAGTTTTTCTATTCTTGCGAATTAGATTTTTAATTATATGAGTTATCAAAATGAGATTTAAAATTTGTATTTTGGGAGAATCCGTTTTAAAGTTTTAATTTCATTCATAATAATATCATAAAAAGCACGCACAACTTTTAAATCTTGACCAAATCCATTTGCTCTCCCCCCCCCCCATTAAATAATTCACAAACTAGAATTTTTGCTTGAATTGCGCAATTCTTTCTTGAAATGATGTTATTGCATATATAATATCAGTCGTCTCTTTGTGCGCAGTAGAAAAATAATTAATTCATTTTTTATCAGGCTCTTTTCTAGCAGATAATCTGAAATGTAGGAGTGGTAGTTGCTGTCCAGCATCAAACATTGCTCCATAACTTGGTAAAAAATGCAGATAAAGCTTTGAAATTTACCTGGCATATTTATAACGAATCGAGGTATCAAATAAGCCAATAAAAAAAATTTCGACAGGTTGATGATTTTTAGGGTACCATATCGCCTGAAGTTGCTATTGCGAATTTACCACGATAACATGTCAGATGTTACACATCCTATGCGACTACTGTAGGCTCGTAAATTTTTTTTATTTCTCTATATAAAGGAGAAAAGTGACTCACGCACTCACTTTTCACGATATCTGTAGTATTAGATCTAAAGACGTTAAATTTGATAGGCATGTATGTTCCTTTCATGAAGTAGAAATCAGCTAAGAACCGGATTTTGCGAAAATCGACCCCTAAAGGGAGTTGCTAGGGCTTAAGGGCGTTATAGATACCTATTCTCGTTTTTGAAATATTAGACCGACAGACTCTTTTTAGGGAGTAGAAAAGAAGTTTTGCGAAAATCGACTCTTAGGTCCCGTTTACATACAAACCCTCAAATAGCAAGCAAATTGGGGGTGAGGAGAAAATCCAGTTTTTACCGATATATATTTTTTTTTCTTCGGCCCGTTAACACGAGAATCTGGTAATTGGTTGATAGATTTACATGACTATTCAGTGTAACCATGGAAATACCTAGAATGTTGATTGCGATGATAGTCCAGAATCTTCGCTATTTAGAAGCCACGTTAATTCACATATTTTATTTGTTTTGTTTTGTTTTATGCAAGGATGACCAGAAAAAATTAATGATCTACATCCTGGACTCACTAATATGATTTATTTCTATTGTGCTAAGAAATGCAGAGATGTAAAAAATTTGATGATAAAATTTCAAAGTATAATTTTATTTATTTATTATTATTTATATTATGACGCTAAAAATGGTAAATTCAATGTTCGTCTAAAATTTGTTTGTGTGTAAATTTAAGATTTAGTGTGTACATTGGTTTGTTTTTATACAAGTTTTTTTCATTACAAACATATTTTGAACTTATTAGATATTGTCAAAAAAATAAATTTCTTTATTCCGCATTTCAGTTTCTTACTTTAGTTACGCAAAGAGATGTTGATTTAAAACTTATGACAGTAAAATTTTAAATATATTATTTATTTATCATAAAGATAAAAATTATGGCAAACTTACACACAAACTTATTATACAGTAACACTGAAGATTTAATCCATTGGAATATTTTTATATAATGTTGCAAATATTTTCAACTTATTAGATATTGTTTAAAGAATAAATATAAAATCTTTACATTTATTCTCTGTTCATGTTTATTGCTTTGCTTATACAAAGACATTCAGGGATAAAACTTTTGATGATAAAATTTTAAATGCATGATTTATTTATTATGAATTTAAAAATGCTTTTTTTTTCAATGTTACTGTTTAATTTGAGAGCAAATGTTTCACCCATTGAAGTACTTCTATGTACTATTAAAGATATTTTTTCTACTATATATTGTCAAATGATATAAATAAATAAAATCTCCACATTTTTTCGCATTCTTGTTTTCTTTTTTTTTTAAATGTATTTTTAACTTTACATTTCTCTTTTTGTACCTATTTTTAATTTCTTATGTGCAATGTGCAGATTCTACAAATCTGCTTTGAACAAATGAATCTCTCGGTCGCAATACATAATGGGAAAAACTGAAAACTAATTTGCTTTTCTCCCCATTTGCCCTGTGTGTGCTTCAAAGAGGGTACAAAAATTCAAACCCCTTCCTAAACCGGTTAAATATCTGCTTGCCATGCTATTGAAAAAACAACTTCCGTTTTTAAACTGTTAGATTTAGACTTCAAACTTTGCAAGCATTCTTAATTTATTGAGTAGAGATCCACTAAAAGTGAAATTTGGGGGAAGGGCAGTGGCGTAACGTACACCCCCGCATTGCAGCAGGGAGGAAGAGTTTAGGGGGCCCAAAGACTATGTTGTGTTATGGTCTTGCGATCCTTTGTAAGATCCGGCTGGAAGCCCAAAATCCGACTTTGCAGGGAGCCCTAGTATTCTCCGTTACGTCACTGAGGCAGGGGTATGAGGGAGTAAAAGATAATTCTAAAGAATAATTTCTAAAATTGAGGTAGAACTCATGTCTTTTTTAAACAAAGAGGTGGGCGTTTTAAGAAAGTTTAAAAGAGCGTTATAAGAACAATCGAACACTAAATGATGAACTAGAACTTAGATATCAATAATTTATATATGTATATGAACAGTATATAGTCATACACACACACACATCATAAAATACCCAGCGAAGCGGGAAGGTAACAATTATGTGTAAAGAATTTATGTATTTTATTCTCTTATGAAATTGGTTTTAAATATTCAGCTAGAATATTTTTTCCCTACTCTTATTTTATATTTTTAGAGAAGTGAACCATATAATATAGCATACCAACGAGTGTATTTTTGCTTTGAAAGATATATATATACAGATGAAAAATTCTTCCGCAATTTCCTTTGAGCATTTCTCATACCCTTGAGGGGGGAAATGGCAATGAGTGAATGTTCAGAAAGAACAATCCGTGTCCTTGTAAGTGGCGTAAATCCTCGGAATTGCCCGTCAAATTCAGCTGATGGAACTGCATTACCTTCGTCCCATCCTACAAAACACACAGATGTTTCTCCCGTTATTTTTTTCAATAAGTGATTGACGTATACAGGTCAATTCATTCGTGCTTGTATATTTAGAATTAAACGGGGCAAAAAAATCGTCTTTCAAAACTTTTTAAAGAAATAAAAGCAGTAAAAAATGTTATTTATATAGAGCAGCTATTTTTTTTTTGTGTGTGTTAAAAGAAGTACAAATGCGAAAGGATATTTACCTTGAAATTTTTTAATTTTCTTTCGCCTTTCGTTTATAAATTTTGTTACATTTTGTTTTAATAATTCTGGGATATTTATCAATTTTAAATATATATATATATATATATATTCTGTAAATTATGCGATTATGATTATTTTAAGAAAATATCTTGGCTGAAAAGCAAAAAAAAAAGCCATTCATGTCCAATACTCTAAAAGCTGTATCCCATTATGCACAGATATAGACTTGAGGTAACTTTTTAAAATAAACGACGAACTTTGTAGCTGCATGAAGACTAATGTTGATCACCTCAACAGATTTAACTTTCATCAGCTCAGGGGCGTACACAAGGGTGGGGTTTCGGGACTCAAACCCCTCCCATAGACCTCAGATTTTTAATATTTAGCATAAAAATTGCTCCCCGCAGGGTTTTCTTAAGATACAATTTTAAAATACAGTCGGACCCCTATTTAACGAAGTCGCTTAATCCCGAAAGAAGGTTCGTTACGGAGGAAATTCGTTAAAGAAATTCATTTTTAATATGTATTACGTTCTTGGTTCCAGGAAAGGTTCGTAAAATAGAGATATTCGCAAAACAGAGGTTCGTAAAAAGAAAGTTCTACTTCATAACCTCTTCCGCGTAAACCCATCTCCAGTCTGTGTACGCCACTGTATCAGCTCCTCCACACACAAAAATGCTCAGTTACACCTGGTTTCGAAATCATAACTTGACAATGACTGCCCCTAATTCTTGACCATGGTTGCTCGACTACCACAGCCAGACATATATGATGTAGAGACGTAAATTCTAATTTCTGTTCAAATTCAGCATAAGCCAAAGATTATCCATAGTACAGGGTACGGCATATTAATCTCCCCTGTTTCAAAAGGCAGTTACAAACAAACGAAACAAGATACAGAGAAAAGTTTTTTATTGGTGAACAACAAATACGATGCAATTTTACATTAATTGGTTTTAAAAAGCTGACTAAAGTTCCAGGTGTGTGATGCTTCTAATACACATGTTTGTTTCAATCATAAGGGTTCTGCTTCAAGCATGGAGACTGTCGGAGCATATCGCATATTTGAGCGATCATAGAATCTACGTAAATTACAGTACACTGATTACTATGGTGATGGGGATTCCAAAGCATATGAATCCGTAAAAAATATGTATGCTCCTAATACAGTTAACAAACTAGAATGCATTGGTCACGTGCAGAAAAGGGTTGGAAGTCATCTCAGAAAGTTAAAAAAAGTCGGTGAAAGGATTGGGAGGAAAGGGAAAATTGACGGACAATTTTATCGATAAATTGCAAAATTATTACGGAATAGCAATTAGCAGTAATACAAAAAATTTAGCAAACATGCAAAGCGCAGTTATTGCTGCGTTTTATCACTGCTGTTCCAATACCGAAAAGCCTATGCATGGTCAATGCCCAACAGGAACCGATAGTTGGTGCAAATTTCAAAAGGCAAGACACTTGGTAAAATATTCACCACCAAATCCCCTAGACTTCCACAAAATATTATAAATATTGTTAAACCACAATACTTAAAACTGTGTGATCAAATACTTTTAGAAAAGTGTTTGTATCGAATGACTCAGAACGCCAATGAGAGTTTAAATGGTGTTCTGTGGAACACAGTTCCTAAACAAAACTTTGTTGAACTTCAAACTTTGCAATTAGGGGCATATATATTGCAGTTTTACACTTTACTGAAAGTGCTAGTGGCTTATTAAAAGTAATAAATAAGCTGGGGTTAAATGTTGGTAGTTATATGATACGCGCGTATTAAAATTATATGACTATCGACGGATTAACGACGCAAAAAGACATTCACTACCCTTTACAAAATTAAAAAGGAAAAAAAACACGAGCTCACCGAAAGAAAAAAGGGTTGCACCAGGAAGAAAAGGAAGGTGTAACATATCATCCTGGTGAATTTTAGACAATTTTGTAAAGTATGTATACCTTTTTACATTAACATAAAACTTTAAATGAGTTTTTCTCAAAATTATGTTTTCGAAAGAAACTCCTTACGAGATGCATGATATTTTAAGAACAAAACAAGATAATGCTTTAAAATTTTGTGTGAAAGTTTTTTATACTATTTTTCATAAAGTGGACCATAAGTTTTGTTGTAGGTTGAATAGTTTTTCATTTAGTGTAGTTTTTATAAAGAAAAACCTTAAAAAATATCAAAATCTTCTTATTATAATGTATAATTGCCGGTAATTTTTTTGTATTTTAATATTTCTCTTAGATTTTGGTTCATTTTAAGAAGCACCATAGTACGTATGTTGTGTATAAAGGAAATTAAGATAATTGCATTAGAACTTTTTATACAGTGTTTCCCGTTTTAGTATAAATTTGGTAAAATTTCCTTCAAAACAACCAATTTTTCTAAAAGTACAATATTTATTTTAAAAATTTTGTGTATTTACATATTTCTCTCTTTTTTTCTTCCTAAAAACACTCAATTTGTTTCAAAAAGTTGCTTTTTTAAAAAAATTGGGTCCGAAGGTAGCCAGTCACCTTAATTGAATTTATTATCAATATGTTAAATATTGAGAACCAATGAAACCAATCTATAGAAGATTGTTAACTATATATCATTACTGAATAATAATGCGTAAGATTATATTTGACTCAACATACATCTTTAAAGAAACTTTTTCAATCTTGCATATTTAAAACGAAAAACAGAAATCGCATGACTACTGAAAATTCTGGAACATTGAACAGTTTACTGTTCCAAAAACAAATCAGGCGTCTTTAGATAAATACGTCATCATGTTTCTGATTAAATTTTTGTTTACTTTTTATTACCTTTGTAATAATATCCGAAAAATGTATATATTTTATTTATGGGGGAGTCAGTCTACATCAGGGGTCTCCAAACTTTCCAGCCTTAGGGCCATACTGATTACTCCAGTAAGTTCCGAGGGCCAAAACCATATTATCATTGTTGCCGGTGGTAAAAAGTGAAATAGTCCACTGATGAAAAAAAAGTCCGAAAAAGTTCGCAACGTTTAAAAAAGGTTGCAAATCGGACTAAAGTCCGCAAAACGGCAACACGGCATATTATTAATTTTCCTGTCATTATCTGTAATTTCTAGATTAGTCGTAGAGTACGAGCCATGAGGAGTAACGTGACACGACATCTGGTGGACACAAGCGGAAATAGGTAGTACCTTCTATCGCTAACAGATGGCGCTAATAGCACGTACAGAATAATCTCGTTGGTTCGAAAAAGTTCTGGTGTCTTCCACTCACTTCTAGATGGCAGTAATTGGAATATATAAGAAGGCTAGTGGCGCAACCACACGTCAGTTCCTATGACACTGTTGTGAAATAAAATAGTGCGTACCCCTTAAAACGTGTTTGTGCGTGTTTAAGTTTAAGACATCTTTGTAACAGTATTTTGATTTGAATTGTTGCTTTTGTGTGTGATTTAGTAGTATGGAAAAGAAGCGAAAAATTGATAGTGAATGCAGAAAATTCAAAGATCAGTGGAACATTCAGTATTTCGTAATTGAATCCAGTAACAAGGCGCTATGTTTGATTTGCAATGAAAGCATAGCCGTTCTCAAGGAATATAACATTTTTCGTCATTATGAAACAAAACATTTTCAAAATTACTCAAAATATACAGGAAGTTTGCGGACAGAAAAATTCGAAACTATGAAGCGCGGATTGAAATCGCAGCAATCTTCATTTACAAAACTCAAAACTGAACAAGAGGCTGCAACTCGTGCCAACTTTCGTGTGGCTCTTGAAATTGCAAAACGTGGAAAACCATTCACCGATGGAGAAATGATCAAAGAATGCATAATTGCAGTAGCCGAAGAAATGTGCCCTGAAAAGGTAAATTTATTAAAAACTGTCAGTATGTGTCAGCAAACACTGTGGCTCGAAGGGTAGAAAACATCGCTGAAAATATATCCTCTCAACTGTTCGACAAAAATGGACATGTTGAGTGGTTTTCTTTGGCCTTGGATGAGTCAACGGATGTGTCAGATACTGCTCAGGTGTTGATTTTATATTCGAGGAGTAGATAAAAGCTATGAAGTGCATGAAGAACTTCTTGATATGTATAGTATTCATGGCACAACTACTGGTAGAGATATTTTTAAAGGAGTTAAAATGACCATTAATCAAAAGAACCTTCGATGGAAAAACTTGAAATGTATTACAACTGATGGAGGCAAAAACATGAGTGGGAAAGATAAAGGAGTGGTCGCTCTTGTGTCAAAGGCTGTAGAAAATGACGGTGGTTCAAAACCATTAGTCTTACATTGTATCATTCATCAACAGTCTTTGTGCGGAAAATATTTGGATACGTCTGAAGTTCTGAAACCAGTCATATCAACTGTTAATTTTATCAGATCTTTTGGGCTGAATCACCGACAATTCCGACAATTTATTGAAGAGATTGGAGAAAATGACTTACCTTATCATACTGCCGTACGTTGGCTTAGTTGTGAGAAAGTCCTTCAGCGCTTTTTTGAACTTCGAGCAGTGATCGAAA
Organism: Trichonephila clavata; assembly: GCA_019973975.1. Classification (NCBI taxonomy): domain Eukaryota; kingdom Metazoa; phylum Arthropoda; class Arachnida; order Araneae; family Nephilidae; genus Trichonephila; species Trichonephila clavata. The sequence continues at coordinate 94,727 of BMAO01035984.1, read as the reverse complement.
TTTTTTTGAATGAAAAGCATCGCCCTCTTACTGAATTACAAAACAACGCATGGCTGTGGAAGTTAGCATTCTATGTTGATTTGACAAAACATGTGAACGAACTGAATTTGAGATTGCAAGGAGAAAACCAGCATCTTCCTGATTTATACACTAATATCAAATCATTCCGGAAGAAATTGATACTGTTTCAATCACAACTACGAAGTAAATGTTTTTCACATTTTAAAACATGTGAAATATTCAGCCACACCACTGAGACTGGAGTTTCCTATCGATTTTGCAATCGAAACTTTGAGTGCTTTGAAAATAAATTTTGATACTCGTTTCTCGGACTTTGATGCCATTGCGAATCAAATTAAGATTTTTCAGAATCCTTTTGATACTGACATTGAAATCCTAGCCCCGGAACTTCAAATGGAAATGATTGATCTACAGTGCAGTGATATAATTAAGAACAAATATCAAAACTCATCTTTGTTGGAATTTTATAAGAGTCTTCCACTGACACAATTTGATAATTTGCATAAATTTGCTCGTGGGCTGTTTTCTGTTTTTGGTACTACTTATTTGTGTGAGAAGACCTTCTCAAAAATGAAGTACGTAAAAAATGTTTACAGATCAAAATTAACTGATGAGAATCTTAAATCTCTTTTAATAATTGGTACAAGTAAAATTAGTCCACAACTACAAACTATTGTCAGTGGAAAATCTCAATTACATAAATCTCATTAGTATTTCATATGTCATTATGCTTGTTATAAGTTATGTTTTTATTTAAAATGTATAAAATGTTAGTTGGATTCATTTCAATAATTTGTTAGTTATTATATACTGAAGTTAAATTTTCTGCATATTATACATGTCTTTACTCATTACAATTCTGTGTTTCTTTATCCAATTTATCACAAAAACAATAACAATAAGCCTACAACAATGTTATGAGTAGTTAGCCCATGACCATATCAATGTAGATGTCATATTAATAATTATTCAACATAAAGTTAGAATACTTCAGTAAACTAAATTTAATTTGCTATAAAAAATATGTTCTCTAAAAGGAGTTTTCAAGTATGCTAGCTCTCCGCGGGCCGGACAAAATCTGTCCGCGGGCCGGATGTGGCCCTCGGGCCGTAGTTTGGTGACCCTAGGTCTACATGATTACGTAGACTTACTCTAAATCATGGGAAAACTTTGCGATTCTTCCATAATTCACAAAAATCAATGTAACATTTTTTTAAACAGTTATAAAACATCACTGTTTTGAAGCGATATTACTATAAGCTCTTTTGGTGGTCTTTAAAATGTATTATTCTGATAATGAAACGAGAAAAAAATTACAACACGTAAAGATAAAGTTGACACAGCGTAAGCTAATCTGTTTTAGAATTGTGCCTTTACAAGAATTGTTCGCAATTTCATGCTCAGATAGAGAATTTCCCCAAAGTAAATATTCCATGCATTTTTAAGTACAATTATCATTTCACAATATGGCTGTTACGAGGTGCATTATCATTTTCTAGAAAATATCTTACATTTGTGACTGATTCTTATCAAATTTATAGATTCCTAAAGCATAGAATAGTTGAAATCCCTTTAAAAAGTATGTAACTGCTATTGTTACTAAAATTGTCTTAAGGCAGTGTTTCTCAAACTTTTAATATTTGCGATCCAATATTCACAATCGCCGCCCATCCGGTATAGTGGTCAGTGAAGCTGACTGCGGTGCCGCAGGGACTGGGTTCGAATCCCGGCGAAGGCATGGATGTTTATGTTGTAATCCTTTCTTCTGTCTGTGTTGTTCACCCCCGTGTTATACATTGCGTGGTGCACGGGTTTATAAATGTTAAAAAAAAAAAATATTCACAATCATTAGTTTCATTGCCCCTCCATACAATAACAATGTATTAAATTCAATAATACTATACAGGATTAACAGAAATGAATGAACTGATTACAAAACTTAATAATCCCCAGATAAATAAACGGAAAATGATAAATAAGATGTCATTGTAAAGATAAAATATGAATTTTTTTGTGTACGTGACCTTTCGTGACGTAAAGTAAAATTTGTTTTCACAAGGGTTCAATGTAACTTCCCTTAGTCCCTCGCATAATACCATTACGAACTTGGTCGCCCTGGACTTTTGCCTTTACACAGACATCCAGTTTCTAGGAATTGTTTGTACCATCTTTTTATACTCTTGGATATCAGTGCATTTCTAGAGTATTTGCTCCGAAATTCACGCTGAACCGTGATTACCGACAGACCTTTCTTCAAACAAGAGCTTACAAAATGCCTTCTCCTAATACGACATCATTTCCATTTCTGTTAACAATTTCAAAAAGATCTTGATTACAACATTTCTGCCACCCATTGGACAAAAACAATGCTACAGGCTCAAAATTTCATATTCTGTCTTTATAATGGCATATTAATGATCAGTTTCTGTTTATTCATCTGGGAATTATTAAGTCTTGTAATCGGGTCATTCATTCATTAAAACCCTGTACTTTGACGCTAAACCTACAATACGGCTTTAATCTCCCCCTGTGTATATATACGTCTCTCTCAACCAGTGCGTTAATTAGCCCGGACGTATATATACGTCTTTTCGAAGTACAATCTTTTCTGTGTGAACTGTTCTTCATAAAATTATTCCGAAGGCTTTGGAGTGCAATAAAATGATCTTGACAGCGTTTGCGAAGGATTTACTTATTTCAGAGGATTTTCTTATTTATTCCTTTTCTACCCCCCCCCCCAATACACCACATACGCTCGCCTACGTGTTAAACGGTGGCATTGGGAAGCGAATTCCGTAATTTTTAAACGGCATTCAAGGGATTACTTATAAACTGTACATATTATCATGATTACTGTTAATTTTTCCACATAATTTTATGTATGATAAACCCATGGGGTCACTGGTAATTATTCGATTTGTTCTTAACTTAGTTTTGTTATAAATTAATTATAAAATACATGGCGCAGTATAGATGTATTATATCAGTGTAAATGTATATTTTATTTTGTATTATGTCAGAATGTATTTTGCTTGTTTACTTTCAGCAAATTAATAATTTTTTTCAAATAATCTTTTGTTTCCGACTTTTCAATATGCTCACGCGCCCGTCTTAGATTTATCACGCTTCCCTAAGGGGGCGCTCCCTACAGCTTGAGAAATACCGACTTAAAGTTTAGTGTGGTGTGTTTTCACGTAAAGTTTTAAATTCTGATAGTACAATAACGAAGAAATATAAAAAAAAACTCAAAGTTAACAGTCTAGCCTTAGTCCGAAATGTTTTGTGGTCTCAATGACCTTCCGGTTCAAGTAAATAAGAGTTGTGGATTCACGTGAAGTTTTTCAGGCTGCAAATAACAAAATTCTTCATATAAATCATATACCCACATAGTTTTCGCTGTGGAAGCCGAGTGGTCCTGGTCGCAAACTCGTGGCCGACGTTACCGAGTCACGGGCTTGAAACCAAGCGCCTCTGAAGACCCGTTGCTGCACGTTAAGTGTGTCGAGCCACAAGTTTGATGTGATGTGGGAGCTTGAAGAATGGAGTACTAGCTCAGGTGTCATCCTTGTCACTTGAATGTAGCTCAAAATTACATAATACGTCGCGAAAAAAGAGGGGGGGGGTATTTTGGAATATTCTCAAATTTTAAGAATTCTGCATTATAAACGGATAGATGCGTTACAATGCTACGATTTTATATGAAAATTGTGTGCGTAATAATTACTTGATTGAAAATATTTTCAAGTTTAATTTGGGCTCTTTGGTACTGCTTAAAGACTACGTTAGGAAATAATATCCTTTAATAATAATAAATCACAGTAAATTCTTTTCACAACCCCGAAAATTCGAATAGGGAAAGAAAGTGACATTCAAACTATTTTCAAATTGTACAAACCTAAAACAAAACTAAAAGAGCATTTTGTAATCCAAAATATAAAATATATACCAGAATATTTTTGCTTGAAATTCATAGTTCTTAATTTGATACTTTAAAATTTTAGAAAAAAGATTCGAATGTTTAGAAAAAGATATTCGGAAGATTGAAACATTTCAAATGTCTCACAGCGAATCAGAATAGAATGACATAAGATAATGTCCATCAAAAAAAGGTTTGAATGAACAAACGTTGTAAATACAACGGCTTTGTCTTTAAAATGAAAAATCAAGCATGTATTAGTTATACTAAAAAGTACTTCTGAGAGAGAGAGAGGTGGGAAGAGATATATATAGTTAAATTAAAATATATAAAAGCATAAAATAATGTTTATAAATTTCGTCTTATACAAAGTATTTTATCAAAGTATTTAAAGTATAGTAAAGTAATTGATTGTTTTTATTAATGTTGCACATTTCGGTAGCTATTGGCAGAATGCCCAAGAAAATAAAGCTCATCCTAAGGGGCTTAGAGCTATAAATCGCTCCCCCCTCCAGTAAAGCAACTCTTCTAGCACTCGACATTTATTAATAAAGGAACCTCTTTTTATAATGGACAAGACTAGTTTTGATTGCGCTTGTTTAAACACGAATTATACATAGTCTCAATGTATAAAATATGTAAAGATCCAAGACAATTATACCAAGCAAAATAAACAAATAAATATACTGTTAAATACGTTTAACACGAAAACGCTTAAGACGAAATATCGGTTAATACGAAATAATACAACGGTTTTGACAAATACTATGTATTTTCATGCATTTTTTTCTCTTAACTCGAAACAAAAATCGCTTAACGCGAAAAGATATCCCTTCTGGGAATGAACAAAATACGGAAAACACCAGCCGGGTTAGTCTGTCTTACTGTATCATCAGAAGAATTCGTTGCAGTAGATAATGATAATATATGTACAGCCCCAATTATGGCAAACAAAGACATTTTGGAATTTGATAAAAGCTCAAGAAACATCATTGATGCACGACGATGAAAATGAGATGAATAATGCAGCTCATGTTTCCATGTCATCCGAACTGAGGAGTATTATGAAAAGTGTGCGCAGTTATTAAGACGCATATTCAACGGTGAAATGAATAAAACAAAATGAGTTACTTCGAACACTTTGTTGACAATTTGATGCTAAAAAAGACATTGCAAAAAAAGTATCAGATTATTTTTTAAAAACTCAATAAATGTTTTGTTTTCAAAAAACTTGAAAAAATCTTGTATCAAATTTCATTATGGACTTGTGAATGTTTTTGTTTCATTGATATTTATTAAATACAAGCTTATATATATAATATATATATATACTAGCTGTTACCCGCTCGCTTCGCTGGGTATTTCATGATGTTTTATAAATTTTTACTGCTTATATATATGTATAAATTATTGATATCTAAGTCCTAGCATTAAGAATTCGATTGAATTGAAAAATATACTTATACCTGTAACTGTCACCTGTTGATAAAAAAAAAGGGCAGAACTCGTCTAATTTGTATATTCTAAAAATCTCTAAAATTGAAGCATAGAATGAATGATGTTTGCTCTTTCGTAACTCAAAAACCAAGTGGATTCCCGCAAAACCAATTTTCGGTGGATCTCTACTCCGTAAATTGAACATGCAAGCCAAATTTCAAGTCTAAATCTAACAGAAAAAAGCAAAAGTTTTACTATAAATATCCCCGTAATCCCGTTGAGAGCCGTTTTCCAAAATTACCGCTCTTAGCAGATTTCAATTCAACAAAAGAAAAATGCAAACCAAATTTCATTATTATAATCCTTGTAGCTCGAAAAAAGTAATTTTTTTTGTCAATACGTCCCAGTAACCCCCTGCAACCCCCAGAACTTGATTTGCTTAAAATTTATTCTTAGTGGATCCCTATTCAACAAAAGAAACATGCTTAACAAATTTCAAGTATATGGGTCTAACAATTAAAAACAGGAATTTTTTTCTGTAACTCCTCTTGACCCCTCGCAAACATCTTTGGGGTCAATTTTCATTTTACTCTTTGTTAGAGGAACTCTATTTCATGAAAGGAACATGCCTACCAATTTTCAAGCAGGATGATCAAGTAGTTTAAAAATGGAAATATTTATCGATTACGCCTCTTAATCTCCCGAAATTAAACTTAGTAGTTGATATTCGCGAAACCCATTTTGTAGCGGTTCCCTACTTTACGAAAGGAATCTGCTTATCAAATTTCAAGACTGTACGTCTAACAGTTTAAAAATGGGGATAATTGTCTATAACGCCACTTGAGCCCCCGCAACGCCACTTCTGGGTCTGTTTTCACAAAACCCATTTTGTAGGGGAATTGCACTCTATGAAAGGAATCTGCTTAGCAAAATTTGAAGACTGTGAGTCCAATTAATTAAAAATGCAAAAAAATATCAATAACGCCCTTGGGGGCAACACCACCTTATCAACACCACCTAGGGGTCGATTTTCATAAAACACATTTTGCAGTGTATTTCTATCCTATGAGAGGAATCTGCTAACCAAATTTCAAGACAGTGAGTCTAATAGTTTAAAAAAAGAAATAATTATTTATATCTGCCCTTAACCTTGGGGGTCAATTTTCTCCAAACCCGTTTTGTAGCGGATATTTACTCTATGAAAGAAACATTCCTACCAATTTTCAAGCAGGTAGGTCAAATAGTTTAAAAACGAAAATATTTATCTCTTACGCCACTTATTCCCCTGCAACGCCACTTAGAGGTCTGTTTTCACAAAACCTTCTTATAGTTGATATCTACTCTATGAAAGAAATCTCTTTATCAAATATAAATATAAAGACTGTGCGTCTAATAGTTTAAAAATGCAAATAATTATCTATAACGCCCCTTAAGTCCATTCAACGCCACTTGGGAGCAATTTTCACGAAACCCATTTTAGCGTATCTCTACCTATGAGAGGAATCTGCTTACTAAGCTTCAAGACTGTACGTCTAATAACTTAAAAATAGGAATTTATAACGCCCTTAAACCCCCCGCCCCGCAACACCCTTGGTGGTCAATTTTCCCAAAACCCATTTTGTAGCGGATATTTACTCCAGGAAAGAAACTTACCTACCAATTTTCAAGCAGGTAGGTGAAGTAGTTTAAAAACGGATATATTTATCTATTACGCCCTTAATCCCCGCAACGCCACTTAGAAGTCTGTTTTCAGAAAACCCGTTTTGTAACTGATCATTATTCTACGAAAGGAATCTATATATATCAAATTTAAAGACAGTGCGTCAATTAGTTTAAAAATGGAAATAATTATCTATAACTCCCCCTAAGCCCCTGCAACGCCACTTGGGGGTCGATTTTCAGCAAACTCATTTTGTAGCGGATCTCTACTCTCTGAAAGGAATCCACTTACTCAATTTCAAAATTGTACATCAGGTAGTTTAAACATGGAAACAATTATTATTAAAGCCCTTAACCCCCGTAACACCCCTTGTGTTTCGAATTTCGGAAAATCCTTTCTTAGCTGATGTCTACTCTATCAAAGGAACATGTCTACCAAATTTCAAGTCTGTAGGTTGAATAGTTCCAGATATTTCGTGATTAGTCAGTCAGTCAGTCAGTCAGGGAGTCGCTTTTCTCCTTTATATATATAGATATATGTGTGTGTCTGTATGTGTGGTGTGTGTGTGTGTTGTGTGTGTAAATAAAATATTTTCTAATAAACTTAATTTTGTTGAATTTTTGCAGTGTTTTTAACACGAAATTCTTTTAATATAAAAAAATATTTCAATTCCCTCAATTTCGCGTTAAGTTATTTTCACTGTGTAAACAAAAGGAAATAACTTTCAAATTTGCTTGCAAAGATAAAATGTACAACGGATAACAGAAGACTATTATTATCTCGGTAGCCTAGCGGTCATAATCTCGGACTTTGTCGAGTCTTGGGTTTGAGTCCTGGTGCCATTGAAGACTCGTTGCTTAAAAGAGCTGGTGTACGTTAAATCTGTGGAAGTTTAAAGTTCTTACATTAACATGATGTGGAAGTTTGGGAGAGTGGAATGCCACATTTCAGGTGTCGTTCTCGTCACTTGGCCGTAGATAAAAACTGCGAGGTCTGTCGCCAATAGTGAAGTTTTAAAGACCGATATCAACAAACAACTAATCAACAGATAACTATTGACAACAGACTCGTATTTATGAACCACGGCCAAGTGGCGAAGATGACATCTTAGCGTGCACCCCACTTTCCAAACTTCCACGCTTCTCCTTCAATAGCTTGACAGCCCTGGGTCAAGCTATTGAAGCCCTGGGTCAAGCGCCTGGTCTTCTTCAGAAGTTTTCTCCATGCATCTCTACTTTTGGCAGCTGTTTTCCAGTTTTTGACCTTTAAAATATTTAGGCCTTATTTTGACACAGTCAATCCATCTTAACGGGGGTCTGCCCCGAGGTCTATTTCCCATGGGCTTTGACAGAAAGATTTTCTTGCAGCAACGATCTTCATTTATTCTAGACAGATAACCAACCCATTTAAGTCTCTGCAATTTGACAAATTTTACAATATTAGGTTGTTTATAAATTTTGTAGAGTTCTATATATAAGTTAGGTCTTCTTCTCCATAAAACATTCACTTAGATTCCACCAAGAATGCAGCGTAATATCTTTTTCTCGAAAATTCCCAAGGCTTCCTCAACACGTAAAGTCAATGGCCAAGTCTCAGATGCATAAGTCAGGACAGATCTTATAAGGCTTTTGTAAAGAAGCAATTTAGCTCTTAGTTTGAGAAAACTGGATTTTTTAAATAGCTCTTCAAGGCATAAAAACATTTATTTGCAGCAATGGTTTTTTTATAAATTTCTGTGGCCGGTTCATTTTTATCATCTTCCACGCTACACCAATGTGAAAACTTAAAGCCCACACAGATTTCATGTGCATCAAGTCTGCTAGACGATTGGCTTTTAGTAGGCTCTGGTCTCTAGACCAGGATTTCACTGAGGAAAAGTTCTTTCTGTGCAGATATGCGTCTTACATAATTTAACCTAAAGTATATCGTATCAGTGTGGAAGCCATCCGCCATTTCGACTTCTTCACTTGATCACGATTCAAGCTGACAGGAATGTCAAAAGGGACAAGTGACAGTGAGAAAAGAGTGAGTGAGGGGTAAGGGGCAGTGAGAAAAAACCTAACAAATAAATAATAGTAAAATGTTGTACGCCTTTTGATATCACATACGTAAGTTGCTTGAAAACAAGCGTATCCATTCGTTGTCGATATTATCAATAACGGTGTACAAATCTGTTTAGTTAAATATTTAGTAAGTAAATAGTGTCTCTTTGTACTTGTAGTTCTCAAAAGATAGTTTAAAATATTTTCACTGAAACAAGTTATTTAAGGTGGTGTAGCTTAAAATCTCACACTCAGACAAAAAAAAAAATTACAACAAATGAATGCAGTAAAGAATTAATTTTTCTCTCACCCGCACCTCTTATACTATAAGAAGTGCAAACGATAGTTACAGTTACAATTATTATTTTTGTGGGAGGTGGAGCGACAAAGGCTATTATCCCAAGTGCAAACGATTTTTATTGAACAATTTCATGTTTACTGTAATTATTGCTCGAGTTGAGTTGTTTGTTGCATGTTCTCACGTTAATTAAACTATTGAGACAAAAAACGTTTATTTTTGTTTCACTAAAACGCAACACGAAGGCTATTGTCGATGACGTATTTCGTAATTTTGAGTCTCGGTCAAGTGATGAGGACGACACCGGCCTGACCTGGTGTGAGTGAGTGAGTGAGGGAAAAATAACATCGCACTATTCAGCTCCTGTTGCGCTATTGGCGACGGACCTCGTAATTTTGAATCATTTTGAATCATGGTCAAGTAAGGAGAACGACATCTTGTGACGGGTCTAACCGCGTCAATCTTCCATTAATCCTCTTGGGTAACTTTGGGGCCATCAATTATTCTATTTCACAGCCTCCTCGGGAAAAACACGAGATAGTGATATGCTAATGAATTCGACTATATAAAGTCTAGATTTAATAAGAAAGAGGTAGGAGAAGGAATTGCCAAATTAAATGTAAGTATCGACTACGGATCTCTTCATCGAGCTTAGCGCGTATTGGATAGTATTTGATATTATTAATCATTAAAGGAATCAAAGAGATTAGATTTAGTACCGACCTGACGTTAGTAAGGGTTCGTCTCCTTTGTCAGTTCTGATAGATGAGATTACTTAGTAGGGAATATTAGATTTAAAGGTTAGAATTGAATGTTAGATTTGAGTATCAGGATTAATATAGGGTTTAGATAATCACTCCAGGGTTTCTACTTGTAATTTGAACTTGTAGTTGTTATTTGTGTGTTGTTAATAAATATTTGTAATTATGGCTTTCGTTGGTGATGATATGTTTCCTTCCACACCTAGAGACGCGCCGGGCGATGTGAACCCAGTTCGAGATAGGACAGGGGCACGACAACCTGACCTGGTACTTCCCCCTCTTCCAGCTTCCACACCACACCAACGGGAAAGTTTGAGCTTTGACAGAGTTTAAGTGCATTGCCCCTCAGCCCCTACACTGTGGGTTTTCAGCGGTGCAATGCTCAAACTCATAATATGGCGGCCATGAGTCTATTACCTTGACCATTAGGCTACTGCAGTCGAACCACGATCGTAATTGAATTTTTACTGCTATCCATACTGAAAAAAAATTTATTCGTACAGCAATAAGTCCCAGAAATATGCCACTCCCTTTCTACAACCTAAAAACTAAACGTAGAAAAGGACAAAAAAGATTAAACGCATATTTATTTTTATTAGTTTATAACTCAGATATAAAGGAAGTTCTCCACAGTGGTCAGAAAAAAAGGGCCTTATACGAAGCTGAAGTAATAATAAATCCTTAAAAAGTGTGTCTAATTTTAGATATCTTGAGAAATGATCGTTTAATAATAAACACATAAAATGTTATGGTTCAAGGTCTTTTGGAGAGATTAAAACTGTTTTCCGAATATTAATAAAAATAAAGCATAAAAAACTATTCAAATCTAAAGCATATTAAAACTTTGTGAAAAATTTTCCTTTTATTTCCGTGTGTTTCGTATTTATAGTAGTCTTGACGGTTTTAAAACTACGAATAAGAAATGAATATCCATTGTTATTTTTCCTCAAAATAGAAAAACAAATCTAAGATTCAATTTTAAAATCGTTTGCCGAATTTTATAGGGAATGTGTGGGAATGTGTGCGTGCCATTTTGCATGTGGAATTTTTATTAAAGTTTTAAATCCATTCCACACACACATTATAACACAATGAAAAGCAATAATACACACATAGACAAAAAACTTAGCGCACCAAGAAATAGCTCGAGTAGCTCGTCAATTAGGCCACTCTCATTGTGTTGTGAGGAGGTGTTGGGACCAGTGGATCCGAGAGATGTCATTTACACGAAGACCAGGCTCAGGACGCCCTCGACAGACCAGTTGTCGAGAAGACCGCCACATTGTAAGAAATACACGCGTACAGCCAACTGCTTCATCGGCCGCCACCCAGGCACAGGTAGAACCTTCACTTGGGGCCCCTGTGTCTTCTCGAATCATACGAAGGTGCCTGGCTGAAGGACATTTGGGATCGTGGTGCCCATTACGTGTGCTGCCCTTGACGCCCACCCATAGACGCCTCCGTTTGGCGTGGTGCCACGCACGGAGAAACTGAACTTCAGCAGAATGGAACCAGGTCATCTTTTGCGACGAATCCAAATTCGATCTCAGCAGTGATGACAATCGTGTTCGTGTGGGAAGACCCCATGGTGAACCCCTCAATCCTGCCTTTGCTTTACATCGACACACCGTTTCCACAGTTGCTGTGATGGGGTATGGGGTGTCATTGCTTCAATACAGGGACAACCCTAGTATTGATCCGTGGCACCATGACAGCCCAGTGGTATGTCCATGACATCCTGCAACCCCATGCGTTGACACTCATGCAATGGCTTCCAGGAGCCATTTTTCAACAAGACAATGCTCAACCTCACACGGCAAGGGTGTCACAAGACTGTCTCCACACTGTTACTTCCCTTACTTGGCCTGTCCGAACCCCAGATTTGTCTCCAATTGAGCATATCTGGGATCCTTTGGGACGGCGAGTTGGGCATCCCACGAGTTTGAACGAATTAGAGGCAAGGTTACAGCAAATATGGAACGAAATGTCTCAAGACATCATACATAACTTGTATGCCCCAATGCTCGATCGTAGCGCATCGTGCATTCGCGCTAGATGGGGTTCAACAGGATATTAAATCCTTCGTTCTCTTGCCTTTTTCTTTGATTTTCTAATAATTTACTTATATCAAAGTAGTCATTACGTATATAAAATTTCGTTTCATTTTGACGACTCCTTCTAGGTGCGCTAATTTTTTTGTCCATGAGTGTACATTTTTCGAATTTAATTTAAAGACGTAATAGCATTAAAAATTCACATCGCAAAGCAAAATGATAACAAATGATAATTTATTGAAATTTGTATCCATATAAATACATTTCGAGAATAATTTGTATATCAGATAAAAAATGTGAAAGTAATTTTAAAAAGTTAAAACATTCTTTGGCTTCTTTTCATATTAAAATTCATGTGAATTACACACATTTAAATTATTGATTTTGGCATTGGTTCTGAAATTTAGTGTCGCATAAACAAACGAACACTCTGCTTTGGCAAAATATTAAGATCAAGGACTCATAATATGCGTTCTAGATAGTAATCCCTATTAAACTATCTAGAACGCATATATTTCATTTAATATTCATTATATTCATTATATTATTAATATTCATTAATATTAATTATCATTTTATATTCTACATTTAAAAATTCTAAAAACATTCTAGCACATATTTAATCATGTGTAGGAATTTGATAGATGAATTATTTTTTGGTGAAAGCAAAGCGAAGAATGAAATCAAAACACGTTTTGTCTGCTATAGGTGGCGGAATAATGGTTTTTAAGGGTGGTTTGATGCAGGAGGAGCCTAATGGTTATGATCAAGAACACGTGGCCGGCGTTTCGGGAAGTAGTTGTTTAGAGGAAGCTTATGCACATTAAATCTGCCGAGGATTAAAATCTCCCATTGGTATGATGTGTTAGTTTGGAGATGGAGATGGCAGCTCAGGCAGGTGTCATCCTCGTCTCTTGAGGCTCAAAATTACAAAGCACACCCCCAATAGCCCTCGTGTCGCTTTATAGTGCGACGTTAATGTAACTCTCACTGATGCAGTTTTAAAAAATTGAAAGTTTACAGAATATCTAATGAGTCAATACGCATATGTACATCGAATTTCTAAAAGAACAAGAGCTTTGTTTGGCTCGGAGATGGAAACTATCAACAATCGCTTTCTTGAAACATGACTACAGATATATACTAAAGGTTCAAAGCTTAAGGTGGATTGTGTGGCCGGAGCTGGAGTTTATTGTGAACATTTCTTCCAATATCTTTCACTGGGAACAGCCAAGACCACTTTAGATGGTGAAGTTGAGACAATTAAAGTAGATCTGGATCATCTAAATGTTTATCCTTCTTTTTCCGACCAGGCTGTCACCTTCTCAAATTCCCAAGATGCAAATCTAGCCATTGCCAACTACTCTCAAGCCCCTAGCTCTATATCCGTAGTGGGATGTTGATCTTTATTAGGAGAAATGTACGAAAAATATAAAACTACTGTCTTACAAAGGATCCCATCCCTCTGTAGTGCCCCTGGTAACGGCGTATCAAGTCCTGAATGGGTCCTGTATCAAAACTCCTTGGAAGCATTTTTCGGGGCCCCTTTCAATTTTTTTACTTTCACACGTTGGGGTCCTATCATTGATACGGCTGTAGCTACACCCCTGCCTGGTGATGAAAAAGCAGATGAACTGTCCAAAAAAGACTGTTTTGTTAATCAGGCCTCAGGTAACCTTGTAAGGCTTGTCGGTTCCTGCTTCCCTCTAATCCCCCTTGTATACCCTCGGACCCGGCTAGATGTGTGGGAGGAATTGAATAATCAGTAGACATGAATCACTCTAATTATTTTATCGTCACCAAAATATCAAGCAAGCACAGTAATAATCTAATTAAGATAAATGGTCAGGTAGTAGAGCGCGAAGGTGAGACTCGTTAGCCTGGGGATAATAATACGGACCCTCAACTGATTTCACGATAACCCATATAAGCTCAATATAAACTACGTCGCGCACTAATAAGCTTAACTTCTATTTAAACAAGGATCATGATACCTGTACTTTTATGAAGTTGAGTCCTCCAGTTGAGGCCTTGAATACGATCCTTATCCGGATTTAATCACCGTCGAGTGATACTCTCTTAAACTTCTTCAATTGATAAACTCCGATTTGCATTTAATAATTTCATACGATCCTCCACTCACCAACAAACTCTCAAAACTCGGAAAACAGAATTTATATAATATACTTAATTTGCCTAATCACGTTTCCTTGCTTCGGTAAAAGTTGGTTGGTAATATTATTGCTTAAGAAAAGTCCCCAAGGGGTTAGTTATAGACGCTTATAGATCCGTCACGCACACACACACACAACCTGGTTAGTTATAAGTCCGCCTCAGCAAGGATAAATCAAACACGTAAGGCAACGCAAATGCCATTACTAAAGGAATGGATAAAAAAAAAGCTTGGGGAAATTTCATCCTTAATCTCCCCAACTGCCCAAGAAGCAGTTTCGTCTCGCGACAAAGCATGATTGTTTAAATATACTTCTTTGTTGACTCAGATTAGTGGATATAGTCCTGTTGTTGTTTCTTATCCCAAATGGTATAGCTGAGCTACACCATCTCCATAAAACTAAGAATCTCCAAGAAATCCAGAAATAAAATAGGATTTCCGAAACCTCGTCATATGTAAAACTCAAACAATTCAGAATATGGCTGGGAGAGGCCTGATCAGCCTCGCACCTATGAGACTCTGAAAAAGCTTTCCGGCCTTGTTGAAAAGTAATAGATTTAATGTGGCCACTAAAAAAGCACGACAGAGTCGTCTGCTGATCCCTAGGAATATTAAGTTGCTGACACCAACGAGAATGAATCAACTAATGGATAGTCCTGCCTGCCCCCTCTGCCGCAGTGGCAGTGGCGTAACGTACACCCCCGCAACCGCCGCATCGTGGGAAGGGGGTGAGGATTCTAGGGGGCCTAAAGCCTGATGTTATGGTTTTGCAATCCTTTGTAAGATCCGACTTTGGGCTCAAAACTTGTGATTTTGCAGTGGTGCCCTAATACTCTCCGTTACGCCACTGCGCAGTGGTGTGGCGATGAATGTTGATAATTTCCCCGACTGTTCAGCTCTCACGAAGAACTACATCTATTCCCGATACTGAGAGGGAGCCTAGAGATTCTTTGAACAATTTAATTTATGATTTGATGTGTTTTTCATGTTCTAATGCTTAATTAGTGACTTGTTCGATGTTATTTTTTTTTATATCTCTGCTTCTGTGTTTGACGTATGTTGTATTTTACATTTTTCACTGTATTTGTATTCTCTTGATCTTTGTTTGTTGGAAGGTTAATTTCTGCATGACCTGCTGCATTGGGGGGGGGGGGGTGAGTTCAGCCAATCTTCTAAGAAACGTAGAATTCAAACATTCTACCAGGACAATGATTCCAAACAGACTGCATTAAATGTTCGATTTTACAGCTCTTATACAACTGCCTAAGATTTATGAAACGTTTTCTTTATTCTCTGCATTTAAACTCGATCGATAATGTTTGGAATGAATTGGGACAAAGAAAGAAAATGCATACATCTTCCAAGGCCTAACTGAAAGAAATGTTGGCTGAAGAATGGAAGAGAAGAGAACAGCTTTTTCACATACACACACACACAAAACAATACTAGTTGAATTTATGCCAAAAAATATTTGAAGTGTACTTTCATTAAAAAAGGATACACAACTTAATATTATAATGTTAAATTATTCATAAATTTTTATAGAAAAGTAACGTGTATACGAATATTTTTATTACGTGTATACGAGTTTTACTCACTATACAAATTATTTTTAAATAATTCTATGTAATTGCTTAGAAACCCCACACAATTAGGCTTAATAGTATAAACTAAAACTAATTCAAGTAATTAATTAAAATTAATACATTGGTAAAATCCAAGAATGTTGATTCCTTACAAGCTTTTACATCACTATTCTTTTCAACCAGTTTTGTATTATTATTGTATCGAATCCTATTTACTTTATAAATTTGAACTGTTGCCTTGAAGAATTTTTAAACTTTCGAATTCTAATTTATAGTCCTCTCCCCCCCCCCCTCGAATGCTTAAATCCGCAAAATAATGTAGAATACTTCTTAGTATTTGTAAAACAGTAGCTTTGAAAATATTATTCTATGGACCATTGAAATGTGTGTGTGATGGAATGCAAAGTTATTTTTATAAAATTTATAGGTTGATGATTTAAAATTCGTTTATAAGATATTTTATTCATTGATCTTCAGTAATTTGAGAATTCCATCTTCAGCAGAAGGTACACCTTTCCAAAACCATAAATTTTCGATCCTTATGTTTAGCTATTAAGAGTTTATTTACCCCCTAATTATTTTTTCCCGTTTTACTTTACTTCTATGCTATCATTGATTTCACATACGTTAAACTTGATTCCATTGCAACCATTATAATCCCCCAATGCTCTAAATTTGAATTTTGTGTATGATCCTTTTATGCGAATAGAATTTATTCCTTACCCCAATTTCTTTGACATAGAATCCGATGAATTACCTTTTCAAACCGTAGCTGCCGATTAGATCCTTTTTCTAATGAGATTTTTCAATAAAAAAATATTACGAATTTTCAAACTCATTCCTTGAACAGTTTTTTTAAAAATGTAATCCTTTTCTAAATTAGATTTGATAATGAATGCATGAATTTCGGACGAAAAATACTTGCAAGAAGTAAGTAAAACAATAAAATGAAATGAAACAGTGCTAGTTGAATTCGGTAGAATATATTCTTAAACGATTTTATTTTATGCTCGTCTTAAGTTCCGAAATTAAATTTTGTTATTGGAATAAAAAATACTTTACCAGAGAAATATCTTTTGAGAGTATTAACTGAAGACAAAAAATTTCTTTTGTTAGAAATATCTTTTTGTTTCACATCTAAGAATCTAAACCTAATATTGAAATGGAATTCGTTAAAACAAAATTTTATGAACAAGCTAAGGCTGATTAAATCGAACATTATTTAAAATTTTTATCCTATTTTGAGACATTGAATAGAAATCTAAAAATGGAACTTTTTTTTTTCGATGAACTATAAGTTATCATTATACTTTTTTCTTAAAAAACTTTCTGACGAAGTGTATGCAAGTAAATATATTTTTAAGATATTTTTTTAACTGAATTACTAAATTTGTGTAATATTATCAAAGTTAAAATTTCTTCAATTTTGCTTCATCAAAATGTTTTTCAGAAATGTCTTAATTTTACTCTTACTAATTTTTTTTTTAATAATATATATAAATAGGTAATATTTTTCAAAACACAAAAATCATTTTTTTTCTTCTCGATAATAAAAACTATTCATAATATTACTTTCAAATTCTAATAAATTTCTTTTAAATTCTTTGTTGATTAAATCGTATGTTATCATCATCATTGTCAGATAATTTGTTACATCATATTTATAAATTTCTGATGAATGAATCATTGGTAAATCAGTTCAGAATTTATTATTTCTGCTTTTCTTATCTTCATAAAATGGCGTCGCAATTTTTCCTACTAAAAAAAAAAAAAAAACTAAAATTTTCTTTAAAAAAAAATTACAGAGACATTTTTATATGCTGAATGACTTGATGTCAAAACTGTTTATATATTCATTAGAATACTTCGGTAGAAAAATTTCGAAACAATTTTATCATCAGCATGTATACTGGGCTCTTAAAATTTGATTCATTTGAGCAAAAATATGTTGAATTTAAATCTGTTCTATTGAGGGAAATCATCTCCATACAGAATTTCCTAAATTAACATATGAAAATCATTGCTTGTAGTCATAGTACATTTATTTTCTATTACATTTTCACTTTAAAATATGTGGAATATGTTTAAAAATTTGTAAAAGTGTATAAAATATTGCTGAGTATACAATATTTGCTAAAATTATTATAGAAAGGCTTTTATATAGGTTAATTTCAAAAAGAGGTAACCAATGAAAATCCTTTTCTAGCTTATACATTTTCTGAATAACATCAAAGGATGTCATAATTATTAAAAAATACGAATAAATGATAAATAAATTTTTTTATGAAATAGAAGACATGAAAAATATCAGGGCTTCGAACCGAAATTGAACCGAAACCCGAAAAAAAAGTTATTTTGTTCGGAACGAAAACCAAATATCGGTTTTTTTCTGTTCGATATATATCTTCAATCATTTTGTTACTCTAACCAACTTATCAGTGTTTTCTAATTTAACGTCAACCATATTATTATTATCATTACAAGTACATTGCTCCTTGATTTCCTGTTTTGATGTGTTCAATAGTACTTTTCTCTTTCAGTTGTCGTAGTCTATCGCTACCTCTAAGATTATTAACTCCCCTTCTTGTATTATCTAAATCTGAATGTGTTGAATTCATAATTAATTACTACTTATTTAATAAATCAATCTTATTTATTAACTTTTCTTAATTGAGAAATTACACAAATACTATTCAAATTTTAATAACAATAAAACACAGTGGAGTATGAGAAGAATTCAATGATTATGAACGACGGAATCTTAACTGAATCTACGGCAGTCGACGCGTACAATTAAGCTAAACACTTATATTTAATTTGGGAAATTAAACTAACCTGATACCTTTTGTTATGGCAGGTTCTTCTAAGTACTTCTTCAATATTTGGATTCCTTTAATAAGTGACTTCAATCTCAGCTATCTCTCAGTTCTATCCCGAACTGATTTTATGTATACTGTTCAATAGACTTTACTCCCGACGACTATATTTCCACTAGAAAAACTACTCTCTCAATTCATTCACTCTTCATTTCATTTCCCCTCTCATTTCCTTTTCGAACTGGCTAAACCCGAACTTATATAAAATATCTCATTTGCATAAGTCACACTTTTGGCTCCCGGTGGAGATTGGTTGAAATAAATAAAATATAGAATTTAAGAGAAGGCTAGTGAAACGCGTAAGCACCCGTCACACAGTTTCACAGGAAACTACGTGTAAAAGTCACAGATTTAATTCAGTTGAATGAACTAGATCATATTGCCATATTTTTTGATTTTGGGTAGACCCCTCTTACCAGTATTGAATTTTTGCAAATCTACTAACTTAAATGTCTTTTTGACAGCTGTTATAGAGCTAATTATTTAAACGGTTTAAATTTCTAACTGAAAACATGTTTAAAACTTAAGAAAAACATGCTAATTAAATTAAAATTTAATTAATACATAAAACAACTAAGCAACAAACAAATGCTTAAGAAGAGAGGAATAAATCTGGTGCTTCAATAACAACTTTTCAACATTTGTAACCAATCGTGTGAAGTTTAACCCTAAATCTCCTCCCTTATTTTCTCCCTTCCTTTTTAGTTTTGGAGATAGGCAACCACGCTAAAACTCCTTCTCACTAGGAGAAGTTTCTTAAAATTTTCTCACGATTTTCCATAATTCGTGATAAATAACAGATATATCTTTTTAAAGCCAAAATTGCTGATATGGTCCATGTTTTAATAAAGTTTATGCTGTCACCTTGCAACTGCAAAATAACCTTATTATATATATATAAATTAAATAAATAAACCTATTAAACAGATAAAATCTGGTTTCCACTCGACTAAATTTTCTTTTAAAATTAAAATCTTCATTTGATTTAATGAGAGCCACCATCATAGACTCCCATTTACACCTCATGGACCCCCAACTTATTTTTTCGCTGACGTGGACCCCTTGAAGGTTGTCATAGACCCCTGGGGGGTCTATATAGACCACTTTGGGAATCACTCTGATCTGGATAATTTTGTAAGAAAAATATCAGTTAATGTTATATTTTTCGGATCTCAGCATGCTATCATTCACGGATGTTTTTACATAGATTGTTTAGATAGACAAACCAGAATCATGAACCTAGTTGTCAAAGGTGATTTTGACAATAAATAACTCTCACTGCCAATGCTCGTTGTTCTCTGATCACCGCTCGTATCGCACATGCTGGTTAATTGTATCAATTCACACAGTGTACCAATTAAAAGAATAAAATCATCTTAATTTTGATAGAATTACATTTTTTTATTTATGATAAAATTATATTTATAGTGCAAATAAGAATATGTATAAAATAAAATTATTCATTCGGAACTGAACCGAAAGCCGTTGTTTTTGGTGGAACAAAAGCTGGAACTGAAGCGATATATATATATTGTTAGTTGAACCAGAACGAGAGAAAACTGGGATGGGAAAAAAATAATGAGTCGAAGCCCTGAAAAATGTCCTAAGAAATGTTAATTAAATGGAAAAGACACAGATTCTAATGGTGTATTTCAAATATTTTATTCAAAACCATCATTCACAAAATGTGAATTGACATTACACTAAAATTCAGAAATAAATATCAGTTAAATTGCAATTTGACTTCTTTAGAAATTTCACATTACTTGAGTATTACGAACTTCTGACTTTATTAAATAATATGTCAAATGCAGGGCCGCCACGTGGATATTAGGCGCCCTTGCTCAAATTGAAATTTGGCACCCCTTTATATGGTTCTGTTGCACTCTTATAAAGAGCTGCAAATTATATGTGAAATACTCTTTTATAGTATTCAAAATTTGACTTTCGAACTGAAAAGCTTTAAAATTATAATATTAAAACATGTTTATATATATATATATATATTGTTGTTGTTTTTTATAATTTCATAAATTTTTAAAACAATACGATGATAATACATTTTTTAAGTGAAATATAAAAGTTAGGAAATATATTCAAATATTGACTCTCCTAGCTTTAGCAACTACAAACGCTCGTATCAATTCCGTTGTATTTAGTTTATCCAAAATTAGGCTTTCTATGGATATAATTGACAAGTCTAATAATCTATCCTGTGCCATGGTAGATCGCCCGTAGTTTCTTATAATTTTAAATTTTGAAAAACTTTGTTCTCCAGTAGCCACGGAAACTGGCAGGGTTGAAGAATCCGTAAAGCTATTGCAATATTTGGAAATGTATCGATAAGATTGTTTTCATAAATATAATTTAAAACATCAATAGGGGACATATCCTTTTTGATAAACATGGCAAAGGTTTTTATTTCTTTGAACAAATTTAAGCCATCAATGTTCTTTTCATTAACATTTTTAGTACTCGTTAATTTTTGTTCTAATTTTTTACAATGTTTTAAAGTTTCATTGTCATTCCAGTTTTTTGAATTAGATATATAGTGTACCTTGCAGTAATTGTAATATTATTTTAATTGACTGAATCTATCAGTAATTGAAGAAATAGAAGAGTCTAATATTATATTGTAAAATTCAACCATAAATTTGTGTCTTGGGTTGTTGATTAGTTCGTCGGTTTATTCATCTTGAAATAGTTTCTCTTTAAACCTATTTCTCGACTTTATGGAAAATCAGTATCCATCCCCAAATCGTCAGCAATGATACTTGCATTGGCAATTGCATGTTCATACGCTTCATCTGATCTACGATTATTCAGCTGATATAAGATTTTGTAAATTGTCAGGGACGATTTGTAAATCACATTTAGCATTTTGCATTATTTCATTACCACATTTACTAAATGTAAAATATCGTGCCAGATGTTAATAGAACCAAGGAATTTAAACAAGGAAACCTTCTGAATCAAATTTTTTGCTTGAATTCTTGATTCCATGTCTCTTGTTTGATCTTCTTGAATATTCATCAACGCTCTCAAAATTCCCTTCAAATCGTTTTTGAACGGTCTTAAAGCTTGAATTCTACTTTCCCATCTGGTGTTGGGGAGTGGCTTTAAAGTGAGGTTTTCTCAACATACTGTTGCCAAATAGACCAACGTTTTACGGATGAAGAAATGCAGTTGTAAAGAAGCTCCTGCACTACTCCGAAGAAATTAACTGTTTCGATGGAAATTTTAGCTGCATAATTTACAACTAAATTTAGAGGATAGGCAGAGCAGGGGATATAGAATGCCCTCGAGTTATTTTCAAAAACATTTTGTTGCAATCCTTTGTGCTTTTCTCTCATATTAGCACCATTGTCGTAAGATTGGCCTCGTAAATCTGATAAATTTAGTTCTAACGATTTAAAATGTCCCTTTATGAATTCAAACAGACCCGGTCCAGTAGTGTCGTCGACGGATTGAAATCCTAAGAAATGTTCTTCAATTTGGGCTTTATTGGTTTCCTCGTTCTCATAAATAAATCGAATTACAACAGTCAACTTTTCGGTATGACTGACATCAGGTGTAGTATCCAGAATTAGTCAGTAATATTCTGACGATTTAATCATTTATAATAAATGCTTTTTAATTCCTTCTGAAATAATGCCTATAATTTCATTCTAAATTTGATCCCCTAAGTAATGAACACAAAGCTCCTCTTTCGAGAAGTTTGAATTTTGTGGAGATGTTCAGTGATTATTGGATCAAATTTTGCTATGGTTTCAACCAACTTCAAAAAATTTCCATTATCACTATGATACAACTCTTTCGAAGGACTTCTAAATGCAAGGCGTTGCCGGGATAAATATTGAATTAAATAAATAAGCCGTTTAATAAACGATTGCCAGTAAACCTTTTCTGCATCATAAAGTCTTAGTCGAGCTGCATCAATGGTACATAAATTACGCAAAGACATTTGGAATTCACTGCATTTTTTGAACTATGTTTAAGTTGAGATGCACTGTTTTCATGTGTTTTCAAAATGTGGGTTAAATGTTCCTAATCATTATTTCCATTCTTAATAAGCTGTGAATGCTTCTCACTAAATAGTTTACATGGGAAGCAAAAAAACTGCGTTTCGGGAATTTGAATATACAAAATAATTTCTAAATATTTTTTCTTCATTCGGTAATGATCTATAATAGAATGATTCTGAAAACTTTCTGTCAGAATGATCTCTCAGAAAATGTTTGGGTATCAAGTGGGAAGGGCCATTTTCAATTAAATAATCTCTAATTTTTATAGAAATTGTATCAGGCCAGGTAGCTGGATCGTTTAATTCAGAGCCAGAATTTTCGTTTTGAGATATTACGTTATTACCAGGTGAATTTTCTATATCAACATCTAATTTTTCTATTGGTACAATCGTGGATTCTTCTTGATCATATTCTGATGATCAAGAAGAAAATCGGAAATTTCAAACCAGATGTTGATGTTAATGGTTTCTGAGATATTAATTTAGAGATCCCGCCAGTTTCTGATTAGATTCCTCTCATTGCAATTTCCTTCTATTTTGTGCTCCACGAACTTTTTGTTTTGTTTTGAGAACATGTTGTGACGGGGCTATCCGCGAGAATTCATCACTAATCCTCTTGGGAAACTTTGGGGCCAGCATTTTTACTATTTCACAGCCTCTTCGGGAAAAACACGAGATAGTTATATGCTAATTAGTTCAACTATATAAAATCTAGATTTCGTAAATGTAAGAGAGAAGGAGTTGCCAAGTTGCATGTCAATATCGTCGGTGAATTACTTCAACGAACTTAGCGATAGTGATCAATTATTAAAGTAGAGTATTAGTTTAATCATTGAAGGAAATAAATTCAGTACCGACCTGAGGTTAGCAAGAATTCGTCTCCTTGTCCATTCTGGTAGCTGAGATTACTTAGACGGGAATATTAGATTTGAGCATTAGATTTGAGTATTAGGATTAATTGACGTATTAGGATTAATCGAGGTATTAGGGAATCACTCCTAGGTTTCCACTTATAATTGAACTTGTGATTGTTAGTGTTTGTCTGTCTTAAATAAATAATTGTTGCTATGGCTTTTGTTGGTGATGATATGTTTCCTCCTACACTTAGAGACGCGTCGGGCAGTGTGAGTGGGGTCCAAAATAGGACTGAGACACGACAATGTTTCTAAAAAAATATTTATTGCACGAAAAAAAAAGATTAATTTTCATTCCATATACAAAATTTATGATATAGTTTTCTCTCAATATACTATTTGGAAGTCGAAAGTCCATTTATGTCATTTGCTACTAAATAAAGATTCAAATAAAGAAACTAATTTAACTGAAAATTTAAAAACAATCTTTTTTCTGCGGAAAATTTGTTTTTTTAAATTTAGTGTGAAATTTTTCTTTTTTTTCTGCTGATTCAAAAGAGTTAAGTAAAATTAAACCAATATTAATACAAATTGCTAAAAAGGAATTGAAATATTGAAAACACCTCAAGTACATAATAATTATAACTTTAATGATGAAGAGCTATAATCATTAGTAATTTTTTCAGAACACGTTTCATTAACACTTTCCGTATGGTAGCGTAAGTCCACTCGGAACTTTTTTTTATTGTTCGAATCGGCAATCAAATTTTGTTTTACGCTAACGAAAACAACACGCAGGAACCGAAACAAAAGTAAATTAAAATCAAAATAAAGTCTCATTTTATTGCTTAGAAACTATGAAACATGCAAAATTGCAAGTGTATAATTAACAACTTTTATTTAAGTAACATTAAATTAAAAAACTATAAGTACTATAAATTTTGGCGTCCCCCTGGCCCAGGCGCCCTTGTGCGGTGAACAATTTTGCCACCCCCACGCGGCGGCCCTGGTCAAATGAACCCTTCTTATAAACTACTACAGCAGCAAAAATAAGAGAGATTTTACTCTCAATCTCTCTTATCTCTATCAATAAACAACACGGAAGTACATTTTTAATAACTTTTTGCGTCATATGTGTGACAATATTTCTAAATGAAAATAAGTTGGGAGGGGAGGAGAAGGGGGGGGCAGACTCCAATGCGAAGATAAAAATGTTTTTAAAAAAAATAATATACAGTCGACTCTCGGTAATTCAAACCTTCCATAAAACGAACCTCTCGATAATTCGAAGTATATGCTCAGTCCCTAGAAAAACTCTTGATATTTCGAACTAAAACAATACGTTTTGCTACACTCAACATTTCGAAGTAAAATCTGTAGCCGGCCAGAATACAACACGCAATATTTGAAGTTATCTTATGAAACTCTCGACAGTTCAAACACTCACTATCATGTAGGGTCCTGTAGCAAACAGGTTGGAGCTTATATGTTTTGTGTTGTATTGTCTCTGTTTGTCTCCCCTGTAACGTAGCCCCTTTGATGACCATCGGAGTTGACTCCGATAACGCTGACAAAAGCTGAAGTGTCACTAAACAAATCTTAACTTTTTCCTTTAAAATCATGTTGGTGTGGACGTTTTTCAAACTTCATTTATCCTAGAAATATCTATTGACAAAGTTAGATTGAATGCCACAAAACAAAAAAAGATAACAGATTTTTTCGTCAAAAAAAATTATGTACAGTATGTATTATTTTAATAGTTATTTTTAATACATAAATGCATTCTTTTAATACGGGTCTCTTAACTTCTGTTTAATACATTTATAATGTATAGTACGTACTTTTTTTAAAAAATAATTTAAAATAATTTTATACATTTTATACACAATTATCGTTTTATTACATAGTTTCTAATTTAAATGTGTTACAAAAAAATTTCTCCTCGTGTATTTTGGAACTTTTTTCCTACTCTTTTGATAATTCGAAGTTTTTCATTGGTCCCTTCAACTTCGAATTATCGAGAGTTGACTGTATATTTATACAATTAAACTCACCTGAAGTTAACATTTTCATGTTAAAATATATAACGAATAATTTTTATTTCATTTCACTGCTTGAAACGAACGGATATTATCATTACAAGAGCAACAGTTATTTTTTAGTATATTTGCAAATTTTACTCTTAATATTTTGTTATTTTTCAAAAAAAATTCTAAATGTTTCCTCCCCCCCCCCCTTTCCCCCCCTGGACTCAATTTGGACATCCTTTTAAAAATATAATTTCCAATATTAAAATTCAGCTAGATTCTAGACTGAGATAAAAAAAATTTTTAAACAATTAGAGGAAAAAATTGAATTTAACCTTAAAGCAGGACCACTACTGGTAAAGCCCATATGCCAAAGCCTATAGAAACTTCCCGAACACAAGAGCAGCAGCTTGCTGAAAAACGGATTTCCAAATAGACCAGATGTTATTCTCTCCCCCGCACTCTCAAGTACTCTTTATTCTGCAAGTGGATGCATTCAACACCTTGCCTTCTGAATGGGGAATGGAGTACATTGAGCCCTGAATAGGAAGCTTTTGTCAAGTGAAGTGGGAAAAATAAAAGCATGAAAAAAACTGTCTTGAACCAAGAAGGGTTCATTGAAAGAGTGATTTTAACTTTAGTTTCGTGTTTTAGTGAAGTAAAAATGATTTTGGCAAAGCTCATTACTTGTTGGCTACATACGAGAAAGTATAGTTAAATTTAATTTTTGCTAATAAACAAAGTGAAGTGAAGAATTAGCGTAAAAATAGAATGAAAGAATAAGTGCTTATTAATGTCGCACTTTAAAACAACGCAAAGGCTATTGGCAACAGACCTCGTAATCATGAACCATAGTTAAGCGATGCTCCCCAACCCCAGAGCCCCATTCTCCTAACTTCCGTATCTCACCAATGGGAAGACTTTGAGCCCCGTGCATCAATCCCTCTACTTGGCGAGTCTTCTGTGGAGTCAGGAATCGGGCCCGTGATTCGATAACACCAACTAAGAGTTCGTGACCATGACCACTAGGCTACCGCGATCCCATTATTTCATTCCGAAAGACACGCATATTCGAATGGAAGGACAAAAATATAATTAAGAAAGTTATGAAGGTAAATTTTTCAAAATCTGTAACATTTAAAAAAATCAAATAATTAAAATAAAATCGATGTTACAATATCCATTGCTTTGAAAAAATTTATCAGGGTCTTTATGGGAAATAGTTTTTCGTCGTATTTGTAGTATTTTTGTGAAGAGAGGTATATAAACAATATACAGTGGTACCTCGACATACGAGTCCCCCAACATACGAGTTTTTCGAGATACGAGCCGGCGAGCGAGTGATTTTTTGCTTTGAGTTACGAGCGAAATTCGAGATACGAGTTCGGCTTAGCAGGTCGGCCGGTAGTAGCACGGTCAGTGAATCAGTTAGCAGCGTGCTTCCGCTGTGATAAGTTGTGTAGTTGTGTTCGCGTTTTGTGTTGCATTTACATTTACATTTACAGTTGTAGTTCATTTATTTTTATAACCATGGATCGGAAGAAAGTTTGTGAAAAGTCAAGTGCTAAGAAAAAGATGATGAGTATTGAATTAAAACGTGAAATTATAGAAAAACATGAGCAAGGTGTTCGAGTTGTTGACTTGTCGAGGCAGTATGGGCGTAGTACGTCCATGATATGGCCTGAAGCTGTAGCTGAAAGGATCTACGAAGAATTGGAACCCAGTATGTCAGTAGAGGAGAAGATTGTGTCTCTGGGGAAATCCATGGGTCTAGAAGTGGAAGAGAGAGACGTGAACGAGCTCGTCGAGGAGCACACCCAGGAACTAACGACTGAGGAGATACAAGAGTTACAGTCACAGCAGCATACGGAGGTTATGCAAGAAATTGGTTTCGAGGAGTCAGAGGAGGAGGTTATTTCTACAAGTGAGATAAAGGAGATCTTAGGAATGTGGGAGAGAGTTTCACAGTTCGTGGAAAAGAAACACCCAGAAAAAGTTGCAACAGGTCTGATCTTTTTAATGACACTTGCCTAACTCATTTCCGGAACATTCTGAGGAGGGAGGAAGAAACAAACCTCCTTGGACATGTTTTTTTCTAAACGGCCTATACAGGTGAAAGCGAGAAAAATGTAGCGAAAAAGGCAAAGACCAGTGAGGATATCTAATTTATTTCTTAACATTCTCTTTTTTGTTTTTGTACAATAAATATTTGTCATTTATAAATACGTTTTTATTATTCAAAACCCCGTAACAAAAATAACTGGGGTGACATTTTGGGGGTTGGAACGGATTAATGGTAGTTCAATTGTTTTGTATGGGGAAATTTGCTTCGAGATACGAGTAATTCAAGATACGAGCAAGGTTGCGGAACGAATTAAACTCGTATGTCGAAGTACCACTGTATTACTATAAAACACAGGAAAAAATAAAAGGTCCTAAAAAATAAAAGTCGCTAAATTCCGGGGGAAAGTTCGTTATGCAGAAAATTCGTTAAATAGAGACTCATCTTTCAGTTCATTTAATAAACCACATGGAAATTTTTTTTTAATTTATGCATTATTAAAAAAAAAGTAATTATTCACACCATTTTTTGTAAATTAATATTTATTTTATACATCAAACTAAACTCAGTGCCGCAACAGCCTAGGGTTTGCAATCCCGTGTCATATTTTCAATCATGGGATTTCGGGATTACATTATACAAATCACGGGATTAGGATTGTACTATTTATTAAAAATACTTACACATTAGTATAGTTGAGATTTCATAATAAAATTGAAAATATAATTAAAAATTGATTCAATATTATTTTAATGGAACAGATAAAAAAATTTATTAATCATCAAAAACAAATAAAAATAGAAAATAATGAAATTTAAAACAAAGCATTTCTTCCTTTCTTGTGTTTTTGTAAATAAGCTTATAAAAACACAGCTCCTCCAACCTTTCATCGTTGGAACGGCTTCTTATTTTTGTTAATTGTCCTGCCGAAGAAAATACACTTTCGGATTCTTTACTAGTAGGTGTTATCATTATTCAATAGGAGTCTGTTCTTTTCAGGTAGTCACTACGTCTCCCTCCATTTTCAAAAAAGATACATTTCTTTTTGAATTTTTGATAACAGTGCCCCAAATCTAATAGACTGTATTGGTGCATATACCTCTTTGATAACTTTATTTAGTTCTTCTGCTGCACTTAATGGTTTTTGCATATAAATTGATCCAGTTATTGAATCAGAATGTGAATCAATTTCAAGTGTTACCTCATTTTAAATTGAAAATCCGGTTGCATGAGCTGTTAGTAATGCAATGGGATTTGAAGTGTCTTAAGTCTTCCAAGCAGGTCCGTTATTAATTAACAGTATTTAATTGAAGACGGAACTGTGACAAAATCTATTCTAGTGATGGTGCTTATATTATTGCGTAAGCATTGCAGTGAGCCACTTAGATCTTTGCGACTTTCTCCCATACTGTGTGAATATATTTTTTTTTACATACAGCACTTATAATTGCGCAAGAAAATTTTACGTACATATTTCATAAACAAAATATAAATTTTTAAAAAATTAAATTCTTAGAAAATTTTTATGAGAAAAAAAATTTGTAATATAATTTAGACAAAAATTAAATCCCTGAATCAGTTATTTTAATCCCGGGATTTCGGGATTGGGAAAAGCACCGGTATCCCGGGGTTTCGGAATTCCAGGATCCTGGGGCTGAAACCCTACTAGATATCATCCAAAAATTCTAAATGCTTCTGTTGAAGTTAGCTGACATCGGTGGGAGAAATGTCCGTTTTCTGACCCCACTCGCGATGGGGGGAAAGTTATAGAAAAAAATAAGAGAAAACATATAAATTTCACGGTTTAACATACACACCCACATCGAACCCTTCAAGGTTCAACATGTAAGAAAACTGACATCAAACGTATACAGTACTAAAAAAGTAAATAAGATACATTTAATGTAATAAAAGATTCACAATACTTTGAAAAAAAAATTTTAAATAATCCAGACAAAAATTAAATCCCGGGATTAGTTATTTTAATCCTGGGAATTGAAAAAACCACCTGAGTCCTGGGGTTGCAAACCCTAGAACAGCCCATGAGGGTCAAGGTCTACTGTGCCCACTGAAAAATATTAACTTAGAGTGATTAGAGACTTCATTCAAAAGAGACGTTTAAAGACACAACATTTAATAAGGGGAGACAAGACAAGAATAGCTATACAAGTACGTTACATAAAACAGTTTAACAATTTTTGCAGCGCCAACTGTTGGCATTTACACATATCTAATACACACATCAAACTGCACAATATTTAACATCCATCTCAGTATACATGACCTTGGGTGCTTAGGTGCATAAGCAGATGTTCCTGTCATGTGGTCAGTCTGACGCGAAATCCCCAGTGTTCAGTTCCCAAGCACAAGCCTGGCATTCATTTATTGACCTACAGAAGGGAATGAAAGGCTGAGTCGATCTTTCCCAGCCTGGGATTTCAGCCCCGGACCTTTGGCGGGGAAATGCGATAAGTTACCACTCAGCGACTGGGCTTATTTTTTTCTTACCCCTCAAGGAAAAATGTCCATGGAAATCAAGGGGGAGAAAACATTGTCTCGGAATACACTGTATTTTAAACTTCAAATAAATAAGTAATTTAGTTTTAAAACTAATGAATTTTAATGACATTTTCTAATTTTAGCCTAGAAGTAATTTTAAGCATACGTTATTTTAGAACCAGTAATTTTAGCGTACATTACCATTGTCGTGATATATAACCTCTCCTAAGATTATCATCTCCCCGTCTACCGTTACTTGTTTCTGGACATGTAGGCGGATTAACGAATTCAAGAGACATCTTTGAAAATCACTATATTTATTGATACCTCTTAATCAAGGAAAGTTACACATACACTACTCAAATTTAAGAACAATAAAACACAGTGGAGAATGAGAAGGGGTAACTATTAGCGGAACTACGGAATCAGAACTAAATCCCCGAAAGATCAGCACGTACAATTGCAGCTAACACACGTACACGTATTTACAATTTCTAAGTCACTAACCTGGTTCTTAAACTTCGGCAGATCCGTCTTGTGGAATACTTTGATTCAGGTTGGATCGGATAAAGGCTAAGATCCACTCTCGACTTTATAAATTCAATCTTTAGCTCTTCAGCTTTGCTCGTCGCGTTACTTCACACTAAATTTGTCAACAACTGCGAGTTGATTTACCGATGCTTCAATTCACTTTACTTTAAAAATCTAACTTTTCACTTTACTACTCTCTCTCTCTCTTTCACTTTCCCCCTCACACGTTAACTCGCGAAACCCGAACTTATATAAAATATCTCATTTGCATAAATCACGCTTTGGCTCCCGGTGGAGATTGGTTGAAATAAATAAAACTTGAAAGAATAATTGAGAGGAATAGTGAAGACCGTACAGATCCGTCACATCATGAGCCGCCTTAAATTTAATTTTGATAAAGACTGTTAATTTTGTTTTGAATAATGAAATGCATGGAATCGCAAAAATTTTACTTCTCTCGGTGAGTTAGGCACCTAGTAGAACTTCAAAGTCATTGATCACCATAAAACGTGTTAAAAGCGAGAATAGTTTGAAATGTCCACAAAAATATTTTTAAAATAGGAGAAAAAAAGTCGAATTACAAGTGAAAAACTTCGGTAAATAGAAAATACATTTTGTTGTTTCGAGGTTTATTTACGAAGAAAATCATAAAATGTTCTTGGGAAAAGTTCATAAAATAGAGAAATACGGGAAATAGAGGTTTGTAAAATGGAGGTCCGTCTGTATATATTTATATTAGATGCTTGTTACCAGCACTTCGTTAAATACTTAAGTACGGTTGTGAAATTTAAAATAAATTCATCAGACTTTCATCCTCTACTGGGTCTTTATTACATGTGCTTCCTCTAGGTCTAGGCAGTTATTACAGGGAGTGGTGTAGTTCTCCACTAACACCACGTTTTTTAAACAAAATACAGTTATGTTCACAGTTAACAAGATATATTATTAACACATATAAAAAGTAAAAATACAAGAAGTGAAACATAAATTATGAGAATAATTTTAAAAATTAACAATAATTAAATGCATCCAAATAAGTTTAACATTTATTATTTAAGTTTAACATTTATCATTTATTCTGATAGAATGAATTTAGTTTTGCTAAAAACATGCCAATAACATTCAACTGATTTCTGAAAAAAGCTTGACAGGTGCAGCCATTGTTTTTAATGTCATCTTCTGAAATTTTTTTTATTTCTTCACTATCCATCAATACTGTAATCTCTCACCTAGTTAGAAATACGTACACTGGTGTCCAAAAGTTAAGCATAATTGATAATTATGAGAATAAAGAAGGAACTGTAAATCAGAATGGCGGGAAATGTGATATGCGAGTGTAAAATGGTTATAAAATAAGGAAGCAAATCAAAAGAATGATAATAATTAAATTTATTATCCAAAGTAGCAGTTTGAAAGAAAACTGAGCATAGCAAGGATCCACACTTTAAAGAAAAAATTAAAGGAAACATTAAAGAAAATACTGATGCTGCAGTTTAATAAGGCGTGTGGTCACCTCTGACAGTCAGGCACGTTGCACAGGGATTTACCATATTTGCTATGAGATGATGAATGAGTTGTGGGCTCAAACGGTTCCAAGCTTCTTAGAGAGCTCTCTTCAGTACTGTAACGGAGCTTGGTGGGTGCGAAAGGGCTGCAATTTGTATACCCGGCATATCCCATACATGCTCGATAGGATTTAAATCAGAGGAGTTCGCAGGCCACGACATGCACTGGATGTTTTCCGTTTCAAGGAAGTCATCAATCAGCACCGCTCGGTGACATGGCGCATTATCATCCATGAATATGAAGTCAGGACCGACAGCACCTTGAAACAAGTGAACATAAAACTTCGTCTTTGTATCTTTGAGCAGTCACAGACCCCGTGTCAAAGAAATGGAGGTCTGTGCTGCCGTCCATCATAATGCCTGCCCATACCATTACTCCCCTTGATGGAAAATGATGTCTTTCCTTTATGTTTCTTGGTTCAAAACGTGTTCCACGTTCTCTCTATATCGTTACCCGCCGAGAATCACTACTCAGACTAAACCGGGACTCGTCCCTGAACATCACATTGGCCTACTCTCCCACACTGCAATGTTGATGTTTCAAATTCTAGTTCAAACGAGCGCGTTTATGCGCAGACGTGAGGGGAGTGCAAACTGCTGGTCTTCTGGCAAACAGGCCAGCATAATTGAGTCTCTTGTAAACAGTTTGTCTCAAAATTCGTATTCCTGTGGCGACTGTGGGGGCTGAACCCAGTGCTCTGGCAGTACTGCCCCTCTGTTGTCGCGCTCTTATTACCAGATATCGGTCTTGGCGAGGGGTTGTGACTCTTGGTCGACCTGATACTGGTTGTCGGGTAACATCTCCCGTTCTTTGAAACCTCTGCCACAGTCTTGAGATCACAGACTGGTTCACATTCAGAATTCGAGACACTTCGGTTTGTGATCGTGAAGATTCCAGCATTCCAACGATTCTTCCTTTCGTAAACATGTCCAATTGGCGTCTTTGTGCCATCATTCACCTTGTTTGATGATTAACAACGTTCCTTCGCACAGCAGTCGCACGAAACTTGTCTGGACTGCCTATGCTGCGTGAATCGGTTTCTCCGCGTTCCGACATGCGCTGGGTGTTTCACGCAGGACGTAGTCGACTGAAAAGTTTTGCATAAACCCAATGTTTCTTCTTCACCCAATTAATATCCGCAAGAAATTTGGAATAATTTTACGAATATTTACTCCATGTTTTTCGCATTTTACGATTTATGCTTAACTTTTGGACACCAGTGTAGTTTTCTTAAGCGATATTATTTTGCTGGTAAAATAATATCGCTCGAAATAAAGTAAATATAAAAAAATTCTTTTTAAAATTTGTATTTTCTTTTACTTTTTAAAAGAATTGCAAATACTCTGCATACCTGATTAAAGTTAAAATATCCTAATAATTAAAGTAAAACATTTGAAATATCGACATTTGAAAAAGTACTTGTGGGTAGGTTCATACAATACTCAGTCGCTGTACATTTTCTGAGTTCTATTTCAATAAAAAATTAAATCATACAGTTAAATTATTGTCATTTAAAGTATTCATCAAAGTAATGATTAAAATAATCGCATTTTGCATTTGGTTATCTTAATTCGATCTATAAAATGAAAATGTTCTTTGATTAATAAGCCAACTGTAATACTCCCATGTTGTGAAATACTAATTAATGCAGCCTTTGATGGTTACAGGAACAAGATAGTTTTTAATGTTCATGAAGTTCCACAATACAAGGAGATACACACACAAACAAAATAACATAAGACATCAAAGGAGGGAAAGGCTTTCCCTGACTCCACGTGTATCCATGGCTCGGGGACCATCCGGCGGAACACCAAAGATCTCTGGAAAAAACGTTCTCCTTTCCCCCAAGAACAAGTAGCGCCACCTGGCTGTCGTTATTTGTCAAGGGAAGGCAGAGTTTAAATGTAACTGTTACACAACATTAATAGTATCCATTGAGAGAGAAAAAAGAGAGAACTTCAGTCTACACTTTTTCATTTCTCTGTCATTCTTAATTTTTGTTCAGTCATAAATTGCTGTGTTGTTGGTGATACTTAATATTTATTTGTTTAATACAAAATAAATTAATTTCAGAATGTTTTAGTTTTATAATTAATTTTAAATTTCATAATAAATGTAGTAATTCTCTACAACTTTATACATCTAGAGCAGGGGTGGGCAGACTTTTCCAGGGTGTGGGCTACTTCTAATTTTTTCAAGGAGTTGCGGTCCACCCAGTGTCAGTGGCGCACACAAGTGCGGGGGAGGGTCCACGGGTCCGGACCCTTTATCATAACCCTTCATTTTTTTCTGATTCATTATAGTCCGATGTATATAGTAAATAAAATGTAATTAAGTATTTGATATTAGTCATTTTTTTGTTTAGCAATGTTAATTATTTATTCAGTAATTTATTTTTTGTTGTTTTTTGTTCCCGACAATCTACGAAATCAAAAAAATATGTTTGGCTGCGTATTGGGGTATGATACGAGAATGGTAGACCTTCAACCCTTGACCCCCTTCCGTTTAAAAATTCTTGTGTACTCTCTTCTGTATTCTTGTGTCGTAGGTGGGATGAGGTGAGGAAAAGAGAGAGAGAGAGGTTATTATTATAACTTAATAATAAGCGCGAAATATGTACTCTCTTACATATACATACAGAACAATAATAAAAAATAACACTTTTAAAACCGCATTTAAAACAAAACGTAAGATACAAACTTAATAATAATTGCCCCAAATATAATTATATCAAATGATACACTTACTATAAAACAATTCAAAATACATTAAAAAAAACATTTTTCTCAAAAGTTAGTTTTTATTGTTATAGTCAGTAGAAGGCTTAGTCTGCGTCCTGTGAACCAATCTTGAATTTTCCTTATATATTTACTAAATGATAACATTTTTAGGCGGTCACCCCAAAATTTCTAAGCGGTCCACCGGTAGACCGCGATCAACGTAATGCCCACCCCGGATCTAGTGAATCGAGCGTTCGAGTCCGTGTGATACGAGAGAACCATCATATCGAGGACCGATGCACTTTAAATCTGCTCGAAACCCAGATTCCTCATTTGGCGTGGTGTGGAATTTGGAGAACGGGATGCCAGTTCAGGTGACGCACTCGTCACTCGCATGAGGTTCAAAATTATGATCCATGTGTTCCTTTGAAGTATTTGTGTACGAAGGTAACAAATAATCAATCAAACAACAGTTTTTCTTTTTTCATAAACAGTCTTAAAAAATTAGAATATGGGACAATAGCCTTTGTCGCTTCAGATCCCAAAAAATAATAACTGTAACTGTAAAATTGGAACACCAATAGTAGCACTCACAATTATATTGTTGTAGCTGAATAGAATTAATAATAATGTTAAAGACTCAACGAGACTAAATTTATGGTGCTAATGAATTAATAAATGAACTTAAATAATTAATTGAAAAAATACTGTTCCGCATAAAAACACCGGCATTGGTCACCGGGAAAGTTTAACGAGAAATTTTTACCCACCCACGTAAAAAAGAAAAAAAAATCTTATTTTAATAACATAAAAATAATTTCTCTTTTGAGAATTTTAACCTCAATACCACAATGATTATTTTAATGAGATTATTTTTGAAATAATTCTAAAGAAATTTCCCTCTCAATATGGTTTATTTATTTATAATAGCAAGCAAGTATATTCTCTTCTTTGCATGGGTGAAGAAAATATAACAACCGAGATCAATAACAATGATTAAAAATAATTTCAATGAGGTTAATATTTAATTAATATTTTAAATAATTTTAAGTAAATTGCAAATTGAACTTCGAGGAAAGAACGATTTAGCAAACAAAATTGCGAAGTAAAATCAATAAATATAGCATAATTATCCGTTACTTCCTAGGTTTATCAGTCAATCAATACATATACAGTAAAATACGTTTAACGTGAAAACTCAGAGGAAATATCGGTTAACACGAAGTAATACAACGGTCTAAACGAACTACTATGTATTTTCATGCTTCCCCTCTCCCTGTCTTAACACGAAACGAACATTTGCTTAACACGAAAAGATTTTCCTTCTGGGAATGAACAAAATACGGAAAACACTAGCCACATAACCTATATTTAAGAGGGGTGAGAAATGAAAGAGAAGTCGCGTTTAATGTTTCGTAGGAAGGAGAATACCTTGGCTTTGAAATATCTACGGAATTGCCTGTGATACGAGCCAATTTTGTTTATCTAAGTTACTTTCACCCTCCACCCCCCTACAAACTCCACAAAGAAACATCTCAACTCTAAGCAGTTGGCTATAAAATTTGATGACGAGTAAGTACATCGCAGTGTGAGTAAAAACAGTGAGTTTGGTTCGCATGATTTTTTTCTATTTTTGAAGAATTCTCTTATGAAAACACGATGGCAAAAGGCCTAAGGAGGAAAGCAAACTCCTATTTCGCTTAAAATTATGATAAAGTTTGATCAAAAACAGAAATCTGAAAAAATTTTGATGTTGATAACTCTACTTTATCAACAATATTTTTTTAAAAAAAGGAACAAATTACGCAAAAGTCTGAACGTTTTTTATTAAATTTATTATATAAATACATGCATATACACATATTTATGAAAATAAAAAGTACTCTAACAGACTTAATATTGTTGAATGAATAGTTTATTATTTATTTATTTATTTTTTGCAATATCTTTTAACACCAAAAAATATTCCAGTCCCCTCAGTTTCGTGTTCTAATATTATTTAAGTCAAATACATGAACGTTATCTTTTTTGTCGTTGTGGGAGATAATTGCTTCAATACCCGTTCTTAATGGATCTCCATTCAACAAAAGAAGCATACTTGCAAAATTTCAAACCTCTAATCTTATAGCTCAAAAACGAGAACTTTTGTCTATAAAGCCCCGAACCCCATCTCCCCTCCTCCCTTGTAAATCGTATTCCTGTCTGTAGATCTAATAGTTCCGGAGATCTCATGATGAGTGAATGGGAGTCGCGCTTTTCTCCTATATTACAGTAATTGTTTACCTTTACCTTTACATATTATTGTAAATAACTGGTAATAAATGTGTTTCGGAAAAAAACTTATTTTGTAGCCCTTAAATATTTAGTAACATGTTTTTTTTGTCAAAAAAAAAAAATCAACTGTGAAATTGAAATTTTGAACTGTGAAAATGTGAAATTTTTCACAGATTTTACTGATCGAAGTCCAAAAAAAGGTCGAGAAACGCTTGTTTGAGTGACCTACGTTCAAATTTCATCAGCATCTGATAATTAGTTTCAGATAAATTCAGTGGTGCACAAAAGGGGGGACAAGTCAGTACCCCCCCCCCTCCATAGCCCTTGATTTCTTTTTATTGATGATAATCCTACGTATATAGTACGTAAAATTTATATGTTTTTAACAATTTATTATTTTATTTAATGCTAATTATTATTTCAATACTGTTTTTTTGACAAATTGACAAAATCAAAAGAATGTGTTTGGTGGGTGGCTTATTGAGGTATGATACGAGAATGGTGGACTTCCAACCCTGGACACCCCCCCCCCCTACCCCATCCTTGAAGAATTTTTGTGGGCGCCACTGGATATATTCAAATACATGAGTAATATAAATGTCTAAGCATTTTAGTTCATTACAAATCCTTTTTTTGTACTATATTTATTGATTCATACTTTAAAAAGAATTTCACTCTTTTAATTTTTAAAAATATTTTTAAAATTGAAAATAAGTTTTTTTTTTGTTTGACGTAAAAAACGCAAAATGGGAAGAACTTTTTTTTGATTAAATTTTTGTGACGCACATTTTACATTAGGGAGCCCATTTCATAAGCTTCTATAATTGATTATTCAAAAACTTAGACCAAATTTTACGAAAGTAAAAATCTGGGCTACTTTGAAAATGAGAAATAAGATACATAAAAAAATGAAATTCCATAATAAGGGAAAATAAACTTAAATGTCAATCTTCTAATTAAATAAATAACTATTCCATTATCATTAAATTTAATTCCCTTTGAGGCCGTTTTGATATAGATATTATTTTAGCCCATTTGCAATAAAAATTGCGGAAGTTATATGCTATAAATTCTTAAAAGCTAAATTTAGATATAAAATTATTTAAATAGTTAATGAATTCATATTTTGAAAAGCAAGCTTGATTTACATGTTTATGGATTTCAACAGCATGCGAATTTATAATCCTCTTCACATTTGAGTATTTATTGATCTCTCTGCGCAAATATAGAAGCTTAATTTTATTATATTGAGCGCTACACAGGCTGTCTCTTCTTACCCAACACAAAAAAGTCCACTAATCACTCGCAAGATTAACGTAATCTTCAGCCAAGCTCATATGACGAGATGGACGCTTAAACCGGCACACCATTTACTATATCCATAACCCGCCAATTTGAGGATCTTCAGCTCCTGTAGATTATTTATTGATCAGCCTTCCGTTTGGTGGGTCTTTAAAGTAATTACGGAGGACTCAAGTACGCAGCTCAGCTGTGACATCCATTGCCACGTTTGTAGAACTGTATTTTCCTTGAAAATTAATGTAATATCAAGTTTTGTCATGACATAAATTTTTTTATGATAAAAAAAATAAAATTTTAAAACTTATTTTCTTTATTGAATTATATTCTAAAACATGAAAACTTAAAACATAGCTTTTTTTAAGTGAAATGCTATGTTCTCAAGCATTATCTGAGACATCAAAATGTCTTAAAAACATATTGAGTGTCTATTAGACAATCACAGAACAACCATTTTAAATAGGTCTGGGAGATAGAACCTATCTAAAATGATGATTTGGTTGTACTTTATTTCAAGAATATTCAGTTAAATTATTAAATACAAATGCTTAACAAATTTGCATGGATAAGAATAGATTACGGGAAGGTTATTTTTCATTTTAAAACTTTCGAGAATTAGTGAATACTTTCATCACGTGCTTTCTGTAGAATCATACTTAAATGTTGGCAACTATTTTTCTGTAAAATCCCTAAGTTGTCTCCTTTTCTCCCTATCTTTAGGGAAATCATCTCTCACGAAGCATGCGCAGATTCGCGTTATCTCTATTCAAAACTTTTGGCCTGCTTTGAAACTCAGGCGGGCTCAACGTAGCGTGGATGGTGAATTTTGCTTGGTAGTTTATTTTTTTTAAAAAAATTACTTTTTAATTTTTTTGTATTGTTTCGTTTATTTTAAATATGGGAGACTTGTGTGATGTGAAGAAGGAAAAGGAGACTAATTCCTATCGTATTGGTAAGATACCAAGTCACGTTTATCCAAATCTACACAAAGGGGACAAAGTGATTTGCCCGGAAATGTGCTTTTTTTGTTTTGATGTCCTAGATTCACATTTGAATAGAAGAGATCCTCCCAAAACTCCGTCCTTTTCGAACGATTGCTAGTAAGTAAATTTATTAATAGTTTTTTTTAAAAAAATTAATAAATCAGTTTTTTAAAATTTATGTGCAGCATTAGTGGCAGCAAATTCAACAGATGTTTTTATTGCTTGTTCGAAAGTTCAATTTATAAAAAAAAAAAAAGGAAAGATAAATAATTATTAATATTTTATGTCATTTTATCGGCAAAGATGAATGATAATTTTCGTAAAAATTTGGAAAGTACCTTTCCACAAAGATTTCTCAAAGCAAAAAACTACACTAACTTTTTTGAACCTTGTGTCATATTTTTAAGTGGTTAGATAAAGGACCATATTTTAATGTATTGTTTCAAGGAAAAAAGGTATAACTCATCTTCCGCATGAGCATGCGCGTCAGCTGTTTTGCCATCTTGCAGTAGGGTTTGGTTAGTTTCTTGTGATCATTGTTTTCTTTGTTTTGAAGCTATCTTTTTATGTTTATTGTTTCGAATCGTGATTTCTTTGAGTGACCAGCTATTCACAATCGAGCTTTTTTATTCTTGTTTCAATATGGCTGCTGGTTGTTGTGGTGCTAAGAAACAAAAATTGAATAATCATTCTAGTACTTGCTGTAATGGTAATGGAAGTTTAATTCAGCACCACAGCTATCAACCAAATATTTATAAGAATGGAGTGGTTGTATGCGTGGAAATGTGTTTCTTCTGCTTTGACGTCCTATATTGTCATTTAAATCAATATGATCCACCAAAATCGCCGAGTTTTCCTAATGATAGTTAGTGAGTGCCATTTGAATTATTTAATCCTCATTTCTTTCAACTAATATAGGCAATTTGGCTATATGTCATTAAAACATTAGAAAATCAAACAACTGTGTTATTTATATATAGTCTTTATATTGTATACATTTGCATATTGCTACATAATGTTATGTTTGTGAATATTTTTTCCATTAATGAAATTTTTATTTAAATTTTACTCAGTATTCGTACTTTATATAATTTGTTTTAATAAATGTATATGTTAAAGTTATTTTTCATTTACCAATGAAAATAGTACAAATATAGCAATACATAAAACAATTATGTAATTTGCTTGTTGAAGATTCTTATTATTGTCATATTTAATTCCTAAATATTTACTTCATTAATGTCTTCACTTTTAATTCTGATCATTATAATTAAATTGTTATTTTGACTAAAATAGCTGATGAACACAATTTTAATAAATTCATTATGTGTAACTGTATCTTTTGAATGTATGGATACTCTAAAATGTTGCATAAATCAACTGTTTTATATGATTATTCAGATCTTTTTTTACGTATATATTCATAATATTTTGAATCGTATGTTATCACTTAATTTTAAAATAAGTCCTTATGAATGCATTTAAATTCTAGTATCTGGCCAATTAGTTGGCTTTAATATTTTTCCATGTCTTATTAATTAAAATGAATCTGGCTAACTTCTGTAAAATAATCTATCCTATTAGCATTTTCAATTTGTACATTTCCCCCCTGTTAATTTATATTTGAATCATTGTAATGAAATATTAAAAGTTTTCTCATTGTTCCGAAAATACCCATTTAACAAGCTTATTTTCAAGTAGAAGTTTATCTGATTGATTTTTGCATTTTTAAAAACTTTTTCTAAAGAAATTTTAAATTACTTGTAGTTATGATTAGAATCTAATTTGTAATAATTTTACTATGTTCAATGTGTGGTGTTATTCTTGCTTTTTGTTTGGTTGATTTAATCACATGACACATAAGAAAGTTGCCATTGTTGCTTTACAGATAAACCAAATTAATTTTTACAAGTTTTTATGAAATATACATAGTATAAAACTTGAATAACACTTAAAAACATTTGTCTCTTGAATATTTTTTTTATGTATTAATAAATTAGTAATTTGTGAATGGTTTTAATGTAAAATTTTGCTTAATAAGTCCCAAAGCTTTTCTCTTTTTTAATAAAGTGTAAAAAAATTTCCTTTTGTAATTTGGAGCTCATTTATTTTTAAGATTATAAAAGGTCCCATTTTAATGTGCACCTTTTATTTATTGCCAACTTAGTTAATTATTGTTTTTATATTGGAGGGAAAATGAATTTTTAGCACCTTTTTTTGTCTACCATTATAAGCAAGAACCTTCTTTATTCTTATTAATAATACTGTGAAAGAGACCAGTGGCTGAGTGGTAGTGCTTCCATGCCACAGGTATGGGATTCAAAACCCAGGCTGGGCAAGGTTGACTCAGCCTTTCATTCCTTTAGTGGGTCGATAAATGAGTGCCAGGCTTACTTGGGAACTAAACACTGGGGGTTCCGCAACTGGCTGACCACCTGATCAAAACATCTGCTCATGCACCTCAGTGTCTAAGGTCATGTATACCGAGATGGACACTGTAGGCCTTGTCTGACATGGGTTGTTGCGCCACTTAGTTTGTAGTAATACTGTGGTTCTCTTATTTAAGCAATAAATATCATTAAAAAAAATTCTAGAAAGATGTATAATTTCTTGGTATATAGTAAATGATCCATTTAAATATGATAAATATTTCTTAGAATAATGAATAAAAGATTGACAAGGGTAATTTTGAAAAATCAAATGTGTTTTTTTATTAGCTTTTAATAATTTATGTAACATTAACTTTGATGTTATAGGAACTAATTTCTTTTTTATATTTAATTTAATAAATTTAAGTATTTTCTAAACTTGTTACATTGGTTGTTGCATATAATTCTTTTGATGTTTATTCGTTTAAATGATATAATTTGCTTCATTATTTTTAAATTCTCTAAATTATACTTAAATGGGTAGATTAGTTTGAAGACAACATCAAAAATCATTGGATACTCCCTCACCATTCTTATGATGATTTGATCTTCCAACAGGGAATAATGATCATAGCTGAATGTTTGCAACTCTGACCTTGTTACATCCAAGTCACAATTTGGAGTTCCAATACCACTTAAGACCTTTTTTATACTAGTACTAATACACCTTTTAAATCTCTTGAGGCTCGACGTCCTTGCTTTGGTGTGATGTGGAATTTGAGTGCTAGCTCAAATGTTAGTCACTGGATCATGGTTGGGGTAGATAGGGGCCCTTGCATGACTTTTAAGAGGCTGCGGTAGCCTAGAAGTCAAGGTAACAAACTCGTGGCTGGAGGGTATGTCATGAATTCGAGCCTAGTACAGCTGTAGACCCGCTGTGTAAGCGAGAAATGCACGTTAAATCTGTCAAGATCTCAAAAATCCTCCTGTTAATGTGGTGTGGTAGTTAGGAAA
Source organism: Trichonephila clavata (assembly GCA_019973975.1). Taxonomy (NCBI): domain Eukaryota; kingdom Metazoa; phylum Arthropoda; class Arachnida; order Araneae; family Nephilidae; genus Trichonephila; species Trichonephila clavata. Next base: position 51,681 of record BMAO01035984.1, on the reverse strand, counting down.
CGGATGTACCAGCTCAGGTGTCGTTCTCATCACTTGACTGTGATTCAAAATTACGAGGTACATTGCCAAAAACCCTTGAATAGCTGAACAGTGCGATGTTAATATACACTCACTCATGGACTCTTCTAAGTATAATGTTAATAAACAACAAACAATCACTTATAAAGAGATCACTATGTTATGCAATTTGAATTGTAAATACAAAATAAAATAGTTTGTATTAAACCACTTTTTATCATTTACAGACTGTATTACGAATTAGACCAGTTGATCCCACGGATGAAGTACACAATAGGTTTGACTTCATCCAGCACATAGGAATTATAAAATATGGGAAAATAAATATACCATTAAAATTATGAAAAGGAAGTGCTTGTATAATTTACACTCAAAAGAAAGAATGAAGGCAGCCATCTGGTATAGTGGTTAGTGATGCTGACTGGTTTACAGTAGGGCCTGGATATGATTTCTGGAGAAGGCATGGATGTTTGCAATTGTATAGTGCCTTTTGCAGCATGGGAGTACTCTAAATAGCCGTCGAGCTGCAAATCTTCTTGTGAGGTTGGTGGAAGGGAAAAAGATGTAGAAGACCCATGACCACCTCCAGGGTGTTCTCTGCCACAGTTGGGATGGAACCTGGCTAATCATACTGTCACTGTGTGTGTGTGTGAAATGGAGCTCAAATCTACGGCTAAGGACAGACATACATTTAGCCCTTTTTGCCACAATGAATTTCGTAGGCATTTATCTGGCACTGTCAGACAGGTGGCATTAGCAACAACAACAGAAAGAATGAAATTAATTGCTCTTAATTTAACTGATCAAATTATAAAGTGTAAATTTAATGTTATATGTCAAAAATTAAGTGGTCAAGACAATGAATTTCATATATCACAATCCATCATAATTGAGAAATTGTAAAATTTATTCTATATATATACTAGCCGTTACCCACCCGCTTCGTTGTGTATTTCACGATGTTTTATAAATATATACTGTTTATATTTTTTTTGTATAAATTATTGATATCTAAGCCCTAGCATTAAGAATTCTATTATATTGAAAAATATAACTATACCTGTAACTCTCGACTCTTGAAATAAAAAAGGACAGGACTTCTAATTTGTATTTTCTAAAAATCTCTAAAATTGAAGTATAGAATGATCTTTGCATTTTCGTAACTCTATAAGCAGGTGGATTTCCACAAGACCAATTTTTAGTGGATCTCTACTCCGTAAAATAAACATGCAAGACAAATTTCAAGTCTAAATCTAATTGAGCAAAACAAAGTTTTTATTATCAATGCCCTCCGTTATTCCGTTAAGAGCCCTTCTCCAATATAATTGTTCTTAGCGGATTTCAATTTAACAAAAGGAAAATGCAAACCAAATTCCATTATTATAGTCCTTGTAGTTTGAAAAAAGGAGTTTTTTTTGTCAATATGCCCCAGTAACCCCTGCTCCCCAGGAGTTGATTTCCATAAAATACATTCTGAGTAGATCCCTATTCAACAAAAGAGACATGCTTAACAAATTTCAAGTACGTAGGTCTAACTATTCAAAAACAGTAGTTTTTTTTCTATAACTCCCCCTTGGCCCCTCGTTTTACTCTTCGTTAAAAAAAACTCTGTTCCATGGAAGGAACATGCCTACCAATTTTCAAGCAGGTAGATATAACAGTTTAAAAATTGAAATATTTATCTATTACGCCCCTTAATCCCCCAAAATTAAACTTGTGGTTTGATTTTCACGAAACCCATTTTGTAGTGGTTCTCTACAAAATGAAAGGAATCTGCTTACCTAATTTCAAGACTATACATCTCATAGTTTAAAAATGTGAAAAATTATTTATGATGCTCCTTGATGCCCCACAATGCCACCTGGGGTCGATTTTCACAAAACGCGTTATATAGCGCATCTTTACTCCATGAAAGGATTCTACTTATCATATTTCAAAACTGTACTTGCAGTAGTTTAAAAATGGAAATAGCTATTTATAATGCTCCTTGAGCCCTGTAACGCCACTTGGGAGTCAATTTCAACGAAACCCATTTTGTAGCTGATCTCTACCCTATAACAGGAATCTGCTTACCAAATTTCAAGACTGTATGTCTAATAGTTTAAAAATCGGAATTTATAATGCCCCTTAACCCCCGCAATACCTTTTGGGGTTAATTTTCCCCAAACCCATTTTGTAGCAGAATTTACTCCATAAAAAAAACATGCCTACCAATTTTCAAGCAGGTAGGTCTAGTTGTTTAAAAACTGAAATATTTATCTATTATGCCCCTTAATCCCTCGAAACGCCCCTTCGGAGGTCGATATTCTTGGGATCTATTTTGTAGCGATTCTTTACTCTATAAAAGGAACTTGCTTACTAAATTTCAAGACTGTGCGTCTAATAGTTTAAAAATGGAAATAATTATTTAAGCCCACACAATGTCACTAGGGGGTCGATTTTCACCAAACTCATTTTGTAGCGGATCTCATCAGTGAGTGAGTCGCTTTTCTTCTTTATATATATAGATAAATAAATAAGGAATATACAGAAATTATTAAAAAATTAGTCTTGTAAAAAAGGCGTGTTTTTGTTCAGTTTGGCGGGGGAGGTTTTGCTTATGTATAAACACTTACATGTTAAATATTTTAAAAATTTATTCTGCAAAATTTAGCTGTCTAATGAGCAAAAGCTTGTAGGGTACTACTTTGTGACCCAAAAGTTTGATACAACTGGTTGTTTTGCATAGTCAACCTAAAATTAATATGAAATCTGTTTGCTTATGGAGCTCTCTACTATGAAGAACTTTTATTGAGCGTTATTGTTGGTTTTAATCATTATATTTTGTTTTGAAGATTTCTATTTGTCATTTTAAGATTTTCACCTCCATTGCAGTCCCTTATTTGTGACATGGAAGATAGGCAAAGACCGGCGGTTACGAGGCTGTATAGGCACTTTTAATTCCATGAATTTACATTCAGGACTTAGAGAATATGCAGTAACTAGGTAAGCATCTTCATTGAAAATCATTTTTCATTACTCTTTCTGTATAATTTATACAACTTTTTATACAGTTTCATGCTCTTAATATTTATTGCTAATTCAGTTCAAAAATTAGGAAACTACTCAATAAATATGATAGAATTTTTCTTGTTTTTGTAAAATTGAGTATGTATGTCAAGCATTTAGTGAATATAGTTTTAAAGTGAAATTAATGTTTTGTCATCTTTGTGAGAAATGAAAAAGTTGTGTTTTCCTGATAAAATATAAATTTTTTCTCTTATATCAAAACTAGAATCTTTCCATTTTTCTGAGCAACAGAATTTTATCAACTATTTTTAATTGTAAATTATGACACCTAATTTCAACTTTTAAAAAAAGGAATTTTAATGAATTTTCAATGTAAAATTTTATATTGATTGAAATTGTTTTATTTAGATACAAGAAATAAATTATGTAAACTTGGCATCATTTTATTCTTGTTTATAGTATTCTAATTGCATAAGAAAATTATGCAGATAAATAGCACAAAATAAGTCTTAAAATGCATAAATGTTAATGAAACTTTTTAACATCTTTTATATATTTCTCATAGTAGGAGAAGTAGACTCAATGTATGTAATGATCGCATGATAAATATAATTGTATGTTTCCTGTAATCAGTTAATGTGTCTGCACCCAGCTCTTACTTTTTACAGAAATTTTCCTAATCATATAGTATTGGTCTAATTTGTGCATATTTATTGCTTAAGTTGGTTAATTTCGTTATGAAATCTTGTATATGGAATCTATTCCTTGTAATATTAGTATACAATTTCTTTGGTTGCATGTATTCAAATATGATTGGGTTAGAGCATTTTTAAAATTAGTTGTTAACAGAATCCTCTGGACAAAATTAGTTCAAGTATATTTTTCTTGAACATATTTTATTTTTCAGTGCTTTTAAAGATAGCAGGTTTAGTCCAATTACTAGAGATGAATTTGGAAAATTACATGTGTCTGTGTCTATATTGAGGCATTTTGAAGATGGAGAAGATTACATGGATTGGGAAGTATGTTTATTTTTTAGTATGTATGTACATGTGGATCTTTTTGTTTATAATACATATTTTACTGACAGAATAAAATAATTTTTAAGTAAAAAAATCTTAAAATATACTTGTACATCTTGATAAGTTGAAATTCTTTCTGCTATAAAAAAAGCTTCAGTTCATATTGTTACGAATTTTGTATAAAATAATGTAAATAATTTGGATTTGGATGTGCAATGCCTTTATATTACTCTATATTTATTTCATGTTAAGATTGTAATATTCACAAGCAAGCTGTCCTTTACGTTATAATGGCAATTCAATGGGAACTTGGCGAAATATTGGCGATAGAGCCAAGTTGGCATCATTTTTGGCGACCATGTTGGCGAGTTTGGGACCCTCTGGATTCTTCTAGAAATTAGTAGAAAAATCCACTAATTTCACGATCTGTGGCGCGAGCGCATCTTTCCAGAAATTTTGGCCTCTGCTATGCATAGAGAGAGACGCGCCGCAGCAGTCAGTCTGATTTCAACCGAGTAGTGAGCATTGATTTGATTAGCGATCAGCTCGGCTGTGCTTGTGAATAGTCCTTTACATACGTGTATTTTAGACACTGTTTATTGTGTCTGAGTGCTGTTGAAGGTGTGGAATCCTTCTGTTACTTATTCTGTGATTTTTGCTGCTGAATCCTGTATTTCAAGGATTGATTTATGCCAATAAATACTCATCGCTCTTAAGGAATTGCCTTGTTATTTACGACTGATTTTGCATAAAATCCTCGAACCCCGATCTACGTAACAATATTTTTAAGAAAGCAGAATGTTGGGCATGTGTAGAAAATGCCAACATTTTACAATTGACATGTATAATAAGGAAAGGAAGGTATATTCTGCCAGCTCAAGGATATTTTTGAGCTGTTTCTGTCAGCTCAAAAATAATCAGGAGAAGATTAGCAGATGTTAGACAAGGAGGTAGAATTTCATGCAAGAGGCCTTATCTCAATTTACAGCAGTGCTAAAAAAACTACAGTGGTGAAAGGAACACATTAATTGGACAAATGATTAGTGGTCACAAGTTATATGGAGAAGTGAAACTAAGATGTTATTTTAGCGATGGCTGAAAATATGTAAGACGTAGAATAGTAGAAATGCTAAATCCTGACTGCATCCAGGCAACTGGGAAGTACTGACATAGTTTTATGATTTAGTCATGCATATTAGCAGATGGCATCGGTAGTCTTCATATCATCTATGGGACACTGAATGTCAGAAAATACATTGACACCATTCTTGAGCCCAAACTTATACCTTTCATCAGGGATCTATTTACTAACAATGCTTCATTTATTTTTCAGAAAGATTCTGCTTCTTTCCACACAGTAATCAAATGATTGGTATCATTCTAAGATCATTGAATTGTTCCGACTAGGAAACAGGCCGGATCTCAATCCTATCGAAAACTTGTGGCACCTTTTGAAAGCTCTTGCCTGAATGAAGTACCCATGAAATAAAAAGGAACTAATTGAGGATATAATTGTTTCCTTGAATCATATAATAACAAAGGAAGAGCTTAAAACTTATTTCAGCTCAATGGAATATCGATATGAAGCTGTAATAGAAAATTAAGACAACCCCACTAAGCACTGATAAATCACTGCTATCATCAGTATCTAATGTATATCAATAGTTATTGTAGTTATCAATAGTTATTGTAAATATTTGGATTATTTATTTTTTTAATTGGATTTAGTATTAAATTATCTTTAAAATGATGTAAAAGACTTTGCATTGTGTGCAATGTAACATTTTCTATTAGTATACAAACTTGAAAAAACATAACTTTAAAAAGTGTCCACAATTTTGGCCATCACTGTTTACGTTTTGTGTTTCAAGGTTTAAAATTGACAAAAGGTTTTGTTAATATTTTAACTGTGATTTTTAATTGTATATATGTGGGTGTTTTTTTTTCTTTCAAATTGTATAATAAAAAATGATGGCTTTGTTTATAGTTTACATTTAATAAATTGTATTAATAGATTGGAATCCATGGCATCCGAATTGAATACACAACAGAAAAAGGTTCGAAAAGGACAGCAACATATCTTCCAGAAGTAGCACCTGAACAAGGTATAAATAAATTAGATGCACTTGTTTTTGCTTTTACAGTTTTTAGAATTTCGTTTTTCATTACTGAATATATCAATATCTTTCTGTTAAAAACTTCATATTTTGTCATTTTTTAAAAAAAAAATGTTTTTGATGTTACAATCCAGTTAATTTTTTAAAAACTGTTTTTTCTGTAGTTAAATTGCTTTTTCCAACTATTTAGTTGTATAGACCAGTATTTTATCATCAATTTTATTTCTTTAAATTAAAAACAACTAAATCAGAAATTTTCGGAATATGTTGACCTATTCTAGTTACAGGAAATTTCTTTAAACTATTGAAAATTCTTTTCAGGTTGGGATCGTGTTCAAACTATAGATTCCCTACTTCGAAAGGGCGGCTACAAAGGAACTATCAGCAATGAAGTACGTAAATCCATCCGTCTCACTCGCTACCAAAGTGAGAAGCTCACTGTGAGTTACCCTGAGTACAAGGAATATTGGAGAAGTCGAAACTGCTAACATCACGCTCACGCTGATTATAATCAGTCGGCGTGAAACCATATACTTCTTTAAATTAACATTTGCTTTTCTCTTCATGATGAATCTTCATATTTGGTCTTCAGGAAAAAGTAAACCGTATTGCCTCTTTCAAAAATTATTTAAAAAACTTCCATTTTTTTTCGTATTGGAAAGTCATTTACTTGAAAGCATATACAGTCAACAAGTTAACTGCCATCCCGAATCTTGATTTTAGAAGACTGGTTTAATTTTGGTGCGTTTCTGCTCAATATTCAGATTTTAATATATCATTTACTTTGCTTTATATGATTTTCTATTTTTTAGAAATGAAATAACCAAAGATGGTTTAAGTAAAAATGTCATAACATTTTCATGAATTTGTATGAGTATAATAATCATGTTTTCTTCAGATCATATTTCAGTTGCTGTAGAGAATAAGTGTAATTAGTATTATTTATGCTAAAAGGTTTTGCTGCAATTGTTTTAAATACAGTACATTCAGTTCTTTGTTGGTACTTAATTATATATATATATATATTGTAATGTATATATCTTCTGTATCAATTTCATTGTTTGTATATTATGAACTTTGTTTATGGAATTTTGTCTTACAAAGCAGCTCACTTGTTAATGTGAAATTACTTTTAGTTACATTGATCATTATAATCTTTAGATCTTCCAATTTCTTGATAAATAGGATTAAGCTGTTAGTTTGTTAAACATTTTAATTATCAGCAAGTTGTACACTTGTGCAATCATTAATGAATTTCTTATATTATCTTTTATGAATCTTCATAAAATAAATAAATAATTTAGAATCTTATGTATACATGAAATGGATGCTAAAAAAATTTTAAAAATGTTTTTGTAATTATTTCTATTTTGAATAAAGTGGGAAAATTTCATTTTAGACCAGAGGTGGCTAACTTTTTAATGAAATTATCTATTGGGAATACTACTTGTTTGTTTAGATAGCCTAGAAAATATTTTCCTTTGCAAATTAAATCTAGTGGTATTGTAGTCCTATCTGAATACCAAATATTCTAACATTTAGGAAGACCTAATCTTGAATAGTTATTAATTGGCTTGTAGGAATATTTTGAGGTTTCACTTAAAAATGGTGCTTATTGGAAAGAAAGCACTCCATTTAAACTGTAAAAATGTTCATTACAAAATGGGAATTTTATATCTGCAGTAAAACCTACATTTTTTTTCAAAATGCTCTCCTTATAAATCTTAGCAAAAAATATTTCACTCTAAGAAAAATCTCCTGAATTCTCTATTAATAGTTATAATATGTGAATGACATTCAAATAAAAAACAAGTTTTTTTTTAATGAACTGAGGAGCTGTATTGTTCCAAAAGCTCCACATCATCCTACTTTTGCCTTGAAATTTAACCACCTCTGATCTAGATTAATAATTTAGGGCATTCTCATAGTTGCATTGATAACAAAATATTGCAAGAATTAACCATTTATGCTCTAAATGTATTTGTATGGAAATAATAGTAAAAATTATAAATTAATTTTAATTTTTTAAAAAATTGACCAGAATAGAAGATATGAATTTTAGAACAAATTTGAATTATACAAATAAATAGCCAAGGTATTTTACTTTGTTAATTAATTGGATCATAAATATAATTTGATATCAAAGTTGCCCTCCAGTAAAATTTTGGAAGTAACAATTACAAAAATAGAAGGGGTTGCTGATGTTTTATTCCTTTCCCTTAAAGGAAAATGTTTGTGTTAAAAGGTTAGAATGAAAATAATTTCAACATCTGAGTTCATTGACCATAAAATATTAAGCATTTTGTTTCATGAAACAAACAATTACATTTTTATTAGATTCTGATTTATGGAAACCCACCATGTTTTGCAAAGCAGAGTTATCGGATTGGCTCTATTTATTATTTGTAATTATTTATTGGGGGGGGGGCTGCTTTAATGTATAAGTACGCAATATTTCAAATCATTTAACTTTAAAAATAAATGCAAATTAGTAAATTTATAAAGCAAAATGACTTTTTCCTTTGTTTTTTGTACACATCTCTATTTTAATACAGTATTTTCCTAAATTTTCTTTACATAAGAATTAGAACTGTGCTACTAAAGTGATATTTAATGAATATAATAGAATTTTTCATATACCTTCTATTTTATTCTAAAATTCATTTGGTATTATTTACTTAAGTAGCTTAGTTAATTCCACTGACCAAGGTGCTTGTAATTCAGACATCTATGTTGAGTTTTGTAAGAAATGAATTATATTTCTTTACCATTGGGAAATTTATTAGATCTGTAGTTAACAAATTTATTCTCAAATTATAGAAATCATTGATTTCCAGCACATTTCATAGAATCAAAAGATAAGTTATAACAAGACCTTGCCATTGTCTTGTAATCATTAGATTTCACAAGTGTTTTTAAAATAAAAATACAAGTTTTTATACATACTATTTTTTGTTATTGTAGAATGTTTTTCTATATGTGATGAATTACCATTATAATAATTTTCATTCATCAATGAAAAATCCATATATATGTATTTCAAAATAAAGAAGTATATACTTAACTTATGGTTTTTTTTTTTTTTGTATTTATACATCAATGTCTAAAATCAACTTTAAAATATAATCTATAATATGCTTAAATTTAGAAAAAATTTACCATTGAAATTAAGATTGTCAACATTTATACGGAAAAAAATCTACTACTTGGTTCAAAAATTTATCAGAGTTCCTCTCTTAACTGCTTTCTGAATATCATGTGGTCTGTCAAAATTCATAAATGTCATGTTTTTAGAGATAAAAAAGAATAATTTTGTATAAAAGTTTTTTTTTTGCATAAAATGCTTTGCATCAATTTTTTTAGAAAGTTTTATTTAGTTAATCCCATAAGAGAGTTCAGGGTATTCACAAATAAACATCCAGAATTAGAAAATATAATTAATAACTTATACATGATAGACTGGCCATGGTACTTTTCAAGATTCCAGTGTAAAAACACATTTACTAATTTATCATACAAATATTGCAAAATTCACTTTTACATTGATATACTACCTAGCGTTTGCAATCCTGTGCCATATTTTCAATCCCGGTAATTTCGGGATTACATTATCCAAATCCCGGGATTAGGATTGGACTATTTATTAAAAATACTTGCATATTAGCATAGTTAAAATTGCATTATAAAACTGAAAATGTAATTAATTGATTTAATATTTTAATAAAACAAAAAAAAATTGCATTTCTTTATTTCTGTAAATAAGCTTATAAAAATACAGAGTTTCATCGTTGAGACAGTTTCTTATTTGCTATTAATTGTCCTGCCAAAGAAAATGCACGTTTGGATTCTTTATTAGTAGGTATTATCGCCATTACTTGAAAAGACTATTTAGTCACCACATCTCCCTCCATTTTCAAAAAAGACTTTTTTTTATGACACTGTCTCAAATCTAATACACTGCATTGGTGCATATACCTCTTTGATAACTTTATTTAGTTCTTCTGCTACACTTAATGGCTTTTGTACATAAATTGATCCAGTTATTGAATCAATTTCAAGTGTTACCTCATTTAAAATTGAAGGTCCAGTTACATGAGCTGTTAGTAATGTAATGGGATTTGAAGTGTCTCAAGTCTTTCAAGCAGGTCTGCTATTAACGGCATTTAATTGAAGAAGGAAGTGTGACAAAATCTATTCTCGAGATGTTGCTTATACTATTGTGTAAGCATTGCAGTGAGCCTCTTAGATCTGTTCCCATATGATAAATGAGAGCAGTGCATATTTTTACCTATAGCACTTATAATTGCACAAAAAAAAATTCTATGTGCATATTTCATAAACAAAATATAAATTTTGAAGAATAAAATTTTTTATGAGAATTTTTTTTAATGCAACTTAGACAAAAATTAAATCCCGGAATCAGTTATTTTAATTTCAGGATTGGAAAAAACACCAGGGTTTTGGAATTCCTAGGCTAAAAACTCTATTAGATATCTTCCAAAAATTCTAATTGCATCTGTCCAAGTTAGCTAAAACCGGACATCCTGAGGGTGGGAGAAATGTCCGTTTTCTGACCCACTCGCGACAGGCAGAAAGTTACAGAAGAAAATAAGAGGAAACATCAGATTTAACATACACACCCTCCTCGAATCCTTCAAGGTTCAACACGTAAGAAAACTAACAAACATACAAAAAAAGTAAATAAGATACATTAAATGTAATACCAGATTCACAATACTTTGAAAAAAATTTCATTCAGACAAAATTAAATCCCGGGATTTGAAAAAACCACCAGGATCCCCGGGGCTGCAAACCCTAATACAACCAATTTCATTGCAGCCGAATAAACCACGTTAAGTCGTAGGCAACATGTTAATATCGAAACATTAAATGAATTATTTTAATAAAAAATAGTATAAAAACAACATTGTTTTCAATTAATATGTTGAGAAAAAAACTAAGATTTAATGTCTCATAACATCAGATTTTAACATTATCAGTAACTATGGAATTTATTGGTTTAGTAAGTTATATTCATTCCTTTTTAAAATGGCTTTTTCTTTTTACAAGAGCCATAGGTAAAATTTGAAAGGAATACATAAATGAGAGTGTTTCAATGTTTTTTCATGATGTACTGAGTGCCACATATAATTGCAGCTCTTATCAGCAAAATGGAAAGATATAAATATTTCTTTGAGTGGAAAATAATTATTAGCTAAATGTTGTTCTATCCATACTCGCCATCCAAGAACAATTGAGAAAATGATTCTGAAAAATATGTTTTAAAAAAATTAAACACACTGTTATAGTGAATTGAACTAAAAAGTAGAATAATTCTTAATGTAAGAATACAATGATCAATGCGAAAATTAAAGTAATTATAGCAAAAGCGTGGGGTGTTTTGTACTACATTTTTATACTAACTCAGCATTTCGGAATACAACTAGTAAGAAATTGTAACAATATAGAGCATGTCACACTTTTACTCCAACGACATTAATTTTCTCGTTAATCATTTTATTCTAATATTAAGAATTATTTTTTTACTTTTTAGTTCGATTCATTATAAAAGTGTATTTTTTAGTTTTAAACTATCATTTATTCATTGTTGAATTTATTCTCAAGTTTGATATTTGGAGCCGGAATTAGTCTTGTTTTTCAATGGATATTAATTAATGGGTCTGAAGGGTATATATATTCTCCATTTATGGGGCTTTGGATGAGTACCATACTGTTTTATTTCAAAGATTACACCTCTATAGATACAGGTCAAACTAAGAAGAAATATTAAGTGCCAATCGTATTACCACCTTTAAAACGTATTTATATAATGTCAATTCATATCATCACTTCTAAATGTGTGTATTGCTTTATAAAAATAAAAAATATTTAGCAGTTAGAACAAATTTTTTTCACATGCACTAGTCTTTTGTTTATATTATGGTAAGAAATTGCTGATGTACCCATCCTCCCCTTTCTCACATAAAGAACACTTTTTTGTTTGTTTTATTTGGATTAACCACAAGTGCATTCGCTTTTAGGGTTGCTCAGTCTTTTAGTCGCCAAATCTGAAAGTGGTATATGCAATAAGTCGCCAAATCTGGAAATCGTTATTCCAGATGATTTTTATCAGGACAATGGAACAAAATTATGAAATTGTATTGTCATCGGTCCTTGACAGTGTGCAAAATTTTGGATTAATCTGACCTTTTAAAGAGCGTGTTAAAATCTTGAGAAATTTAGACTATTTTAAATTAATATAAAAAAAATTAATCTTGCATATTTCATATTTTTTTTCCAAATAGAACTATTGAACATTTATAATTTGGGAATAAAACAGAATGAAAATTTTACTAGTGATTTCTTTCTTTAGGTTTAATATCTAAGCTTGCAATATAATGGAAAAGTTGACAAAATACATATTCACTTTAAAACTTAATTTATTAACAAATCATGGTTTAGGATGTTTTGTCTGACACAACTGTAGTTTATTCTATTTTTTGTTCAATATTTTAAACCTATATAATAAATTTATTTTAGGAAAATTATTATCCCCTGAAAGTGGTAACTTACAAAAATTTTTAGTTATAGTAAAATCTGGTGTATATAACGCGCATCTATAGTTTCAAGCTGCATTTTTTAATTTTTACAGAGGAATCTAAAATCTACGTGTGCAATGCTGTTATGTTTCGAAGTCATTTACTCGAGATATTATCTCAGATTTTGAAATATACTATACTTCTAGAACCACAACTCGTAAGTTCATTAGGTATGTTATTTCTTTTAAATAAACAGTATTCCAGTCTATGTTTTTTTTATTATTTTTTATACCCAATGTATAACATGCACCCATAAATTTAAATCTTATTTTTTTGTGTTGAAAGTGCATTCAATACGCCAGATTTTATGGTACATTAAATAAATTAAATTTAGCAAAAGGAGGGGGGAGGGGTGAATTATCCATTTTTATCCTGAAATGAATTTATTCTTTAAGCAGACTAATAAAAAGTCAATTGTTAGGGTTTTCAAAAGGAAAACATGTTAAAATTTCTTTTGTGAAATAAACAATCTAAGTAAGCATTTAATTTATTAACAGTTCTAAAATACATAAACTTATAATTCTCTAGTTATTTTGAAACGTTACCTTCCAGAAAATTCCAAAAAAACTTTTGTTTTTCAACTATCACGTAGGAAGCTGCTACTAGCTGAAGAATGATAGAATTAATTACAAATCTTGGATTTCTTGTGACCATTTTGATCCACAACCAAAAGACTTCTTTTGGAGCACGATTAATAGATGGTACAGGATAAGTGAGCAACCTGTCTGCCATATAGAAACCTATTAATGGAGACAAAAGAAGTGGATATGCCACACCCATAGATGCTTGTAAAATGGCTCCTTTTGTTACTGTACACAAGGAACAGCCTTCTGCCTGCAATACTTTTTTTGTAACATAATGAGAATGAATTATATCAGTCACAACATATCCTATACTTGCTACAGGAAAGTAACAAGTGAGAGGAGCATATGGCCTCAGTTTCAATTCTTTACGTACACCATGCATGATGAAAGAACCATTTATACTACTTAGAATTCCTAGTAGGTCGTTTCCATACACAAAGGACCATCTAGAACATTTTAAAATGTGAAGAAACAAATTAGTAATTTTCTCATAGTAATAGAGTTCTCAATATATAGAATGACATCAAATTTTATACGATCTAATACTAATCTTGCTAAGTAAAAGAAAACACTAAATATTCAAAAGAGAAAAAAATTTTATGTTTTACAATTACTGGAGATACTCTTTACCAAATATTTAGTTCAGAGTTGATTTATAAGGTATTTATCATGGGGATATTTTACTGGGAATCGGAAAGTTGAGACAACAAATTGTTCTAGAGAGCAGTAATCATACAATGGTAATTTGAAAAGTTTTTAGGATGAAGTGCAAAATATATATAATTGATTTCATTCAAACTACCAGGTGACCAAACAATTCGTTAATACTTAAAAATTCAATAATTCATGGAGTAATCTAGGTAGAGATGCAAAAATTAACACACATGCTTGAACCAACTTGGGATTAATTAAACCAAAAAATGGCCAACAAAGAGCACTTTACATGATAAAAACTATAAAACGATGTTCCTTTTAACAAGTCATCTGTCATTCATCAATACTACCTGTAGTTGAAGGACACTGTTGATAAAAGCACCGTAAATCATATCTATAGGTATGTTGAGAAATTGCCGTCAGATAGTCTTTTAGCATCCCTAATGATGTCGGACTATTACTGCAGACTTGCGACCTCAGTTAACCCCAAACCAACAATTACTTGGATAGAGGTCTGGGAGGCCAAGCATGATGGAAGTGGCAGCTCAGTACGTGATCCTCCCCAAACGATGTGTGCAAGAGATCTTTCACATGTGTAGAAGTACAGTGTGGAGCCCCATCCAGCTAAGAGTCATACCTATTGTCATGTGCTTATCAGCGAGGCTAGGGATTATGTGATTCTATAACATATTGGCATGCTGGAGTTTGCAAAGAACCATGCATTCCCTCAAAGCAAAAGGTTCCAATCATGACTGATGTGAATGACCACTTTTTGCACTTTTTATTTCAATAAAACCTCATGTCATTTCAAGCATGTTCGTCTATTTTCCCCTCTAATCTACATTATTTCGTGAGTTATTGAATTTTCAAATGTTATCATGGACTTTTGGGTCACCTGGTACTTTTACTTTTGATTGGTTTTGCTGGATTTAATTCAAACAATTTTACTCAGTACTTTTTTTGCAATTATTTCTGGGATAATGACACATTGTGGCCAACCACTAAACTATTCTGACCAAATTGAAAACTATTTAGTCCATTTGGCAAAAGTTTAAAATGAAGGAGCAGACTCCTAGTATGTCCTAAAAATCAGTACATGAGAACAATAGAGAAGCATCTGCACCAGTTCTCCACCCAGAGCACTAATACATCAAATGTTTACTAATAAATGATGACTAATTATATTAGTACTGAGCTGCACTAAGAATGTCTTCTTTCCCCGATTCTGAGAACTTAGTTAACACCCCAGTATGGTTTTTCCCTGGAGCATATATAGTTATACTCAGTTACTATTACTTGTACAAAGAAAATTTCTTAGATAAAAAAATAAGAAAAAGCAGTAATTCTGAAGATATTATTAAGTGTTTTGATAAAGTGAAGTTTATTGCTAATCCTCAATACCCTGACAGTATAACAAAATCCATTTGACCATTGATTGTTAAAAGGTCGAACACAAAAAGGGGATCCTGCATATATTTCTTTCCTAAAGAGATCCATTCTCCTCCATGGTAAATTATTCTAGCCCTTTGAGCATTAATGGTTACACCTTCGAAAAAGTTGAAGAATTTAAATACCTTGGCACAATAATGATAAAAATAAACTAAGAGCAGAAGTTGATAACAGAATCAAAATGGCTAATAAATACTTCTACAACCTGAGAGAACTAAGATCTAATTTAATCAGCCGCAAAAATAAATAAGAACTTACAAAACACTAATATTACCTATCTTGCCTTATGCAAATGTTAAACATAGATCTTAAACAAAGGTATAACATGCTCACTGGACATGTTTTGAGAGAAAAATTCTTAGAACTCTCTTTGGCCCAGTGCAGAAAGGAGGACGGTGGAGAACCAAATATAACTTTGAACTGTACAGGCTTTATTGGCAACCATAAATAACACATAATCTGTAGTAATAGATTAAGATGGTTTGGCCACATTTTGGGAAGATAATCCCATTAAGTTGATTGATATTTACCCAGAGGGAACCCAAGATCAAGGAAGACCACTAACAAGATGGTTGGATGGTATTGAGAGACTTAAATACTTAGAAAATTAAAAATTGGGGAGGAGTCACTATAAATAGAGGACACAGGAAGGAGCACATGGTTGAGGCAGCCAAGGCCTGTAAGAGGCTGTTGTGCTTTTGAAGAAAGAGATCCATATAACTCAAGACAGGTTCAGGAGAAGTCTGATGAATCTGACACTTGGTACAGATGATGAAATTCTTTTTGTTCTCTAAGTACGAAAGGCACTTGATGTGACCCTAGAAAGATGTGAAAATGTAGCCTTTGTTACACTCGAAGACTAGAGAGAGCCAGACCAGGTCTATTACCCACATATCAATTCATTTTTCATTGCACCAAATTTTGAGATTTTATCAGCAAGTATAATTTCAGAAATGAAAGGGAAGGGAAGACAAGGAGGGAGTTTGGAAATTACAGCCCTTTTTTGCTAGTTTATCCAGTATTTCTTTGTTGTAAAGGGCAATAAGATGGAATCCACTGAAAATGGGTATGGTATAGTGATACAACTTCCAACTTGCTTTGGATGCAGAAACTGGTTTTGTAACCAAAATGAAGCCAATTGTTTGGGGATCTTTGGATCCAACACCTATAGTTTTGCTCAGAATAGCCTCAAGTCCTTTGGAAAACTGAGCAGAAGTCTGGGTTACATATTTTGAATATTTTATTTTCCTTTGGCATATGAATACAGTACCACTACCTGCTTGGTCAGATATTTAAACCATTCCTGGGGGAATTTCAAGCGTTTTAAAGCTACCTACATGCACAATGACCCTTGTCTATGGCCTCCAGTTGACAGAAGAGACAGATTGTTTCAAAACTCAAGCATACCAACAGCAACAGTGTCCGAGTTGAGTTTAACAAGACTAATGCAGAAATTAAACGTCTGTATGCAACAAAAAAGCGAGCATCATGGCACGAGATCTGCAGTAAAATTGATGCTAGAACTAATAACTCCAAATTATGGGCTATTGCCAAATCTCTGAGTAGAGACTGACCTCAAGGGAAGGTCTGCAACACCATTTTGACTGTGGATGGCTTCCCTCCAAATGATGAAAGAGCTACTGCAAATATCCTAGGTAGCTGCTAATAACCCATTGCAAAGTATTTTATGAAAATCAGTCCTCTCTAATTCAATTGCACTTCTGTAGGATTTCATTCAATTTGAAATAATAAAAAGTAAAATAAATATCATAAAAATGTAGAAATAGATATAGAATAGAAATAGGGCATTTGCACATTAAAACTTAAGAAAAACAAAATAGTAAAAATTTCTCTTTTCTTAGCATTATTAAATAACCCAAAATTGTAGTATACTTACGCTTCATACTGTGGCTTCCATGACCTTAAAGATTTATTAAAATGCTTAATCATCTCACTGGAGAATTTTTCTTTCTCTTTAGGATCAGTGTTATTCATTTTTCTTTATTGATCTTTCTGTTCGCTACAAAAATATATACATAAAAAGTTACTAAACATATTTATAAAACAATAAAACATATTATAGAAATTAGAAATGGAAATAATAAGCATGATTTTCCCAGATGTAACACCATAATAATTATCGTATCAGCATTTACTCTAAAAAGGTTTTGTTGGATGATCCATCATATTTATTCTTTTGATTTCAACAAGCCCCTGATATGCATTTATGCTATATGCTAATATATGCTGGGGAGACAAAACTGGTTCAAAATTACTATATCCAAGTTTTTTTTTATTGGGTTTCTTTATAAACAAATTATTCCTTTCACACCTTTTGTAATCCATTTTTTTTTTAAACTTCAAAATATTATTCTTAGTAGTTTATACATTAATGAAGTGAAAGAATCAATTCAAATTTTAATATAACTAGTAAAATTTTGTAGTTAATACTCATAAAAAAAAAACTTAGTTTGTTCTGCCTTAATTCATTAAGTAATCTGAATCTAAAACAAATTTTTTCAATGCAATACAAGTAAAAAAAAAAGGTATTTTCATATGTTTTTTCAATTTATTTTAATTACTAAAATAATTTTCAAATTAAAAGTAAATTTGCTTTATTTTGAATAATTTTATAAGTTACTTTAGTGTACTTATCTATATATATAAAGGAGAAAAACGACTCACTGACTAATCACGATATCTCCGGAACTATTCAACCTACAGATTTGAAATTTGGTAGACATGTTCCTTTCATGGAGTAAAGATCAGCTAAGAACGGAATTTGCGAAATTCGAATTGCAAGGTGCGTTACGGGGGGTTAAGGGGCGTTACAAATCATTGTTTCCATTTTTAAACTACTCGACGTACAATCTTGAAATTAGGTAAACAGATTCCTTTCATAGAGTAGAGATCCCCTACAAAATGAGTTCGGTGAAAATTGACCCCCAAGTGGCATTGCGGGGTCTTAGGGGCCGTTATAGATAATTATTTCCATTTTTAATCTATGAGACGCAAAGTCTTTATATTTGATAAATACATTCCTTCCATAGAGTAGATATCAGCTACAAGATGGGTTTTGGGAAAATAGCCCCCCAAGTGGCGTTGCGGGGGAAAGGGGCGTGATAGATAAATATTTTCGTTTTTGAACTACTTGACCTACCAGCTTGAAAATTGGTAGGTATGTTTCTTTCATGGAGTAAATATCCGTTACAAAATGGGTTTTGGGAAAATTGACCCCAAGGGGTGTTGCGGGGGGGGGGGGTTAATGGGAGATATAAATAATTCTTCCAATTTTAATCTATAAGACGTACATTCTTGAAATTTGGTAAGCGGATTCCTCTTATAAGGTAGATATAAGCTACAAAATGGGTTTCGTGAAAATCGAAATCCAAGTGGCGTTGCGGGGCTTAAGGGGTGTTAAAGAAAATTATTTTCATTTTTAAACTACTGGTTGTATAATCTTGAAATATGATAATCAGAAGCCTTTCATGGATTAAAAATCCATGTTTTGTGAAAATCGACCCCTAGATGGCGTTGCAGGGACTCAAAGGTCGTTATAGGTAATTTTTTTCCATTTTTAATTTATTAGACGCAAAGTCTTCAAATTTGGTAAGCAGATTTATTTCATAGAGAGTACAGTTCCCCTACAAAATGGGTTTTGTGAAAAAGATCCCGAAGTGGCATTGTGGGGCCTCAAGGGGCGTTAAAGATAATTATCCCCGTTTTTAAACTATTAAACGTACAATCTTGAAATTTGGTAAGCAGATTTTTTTCGTAGAGTAGGAATTTGAAGGAATTCAACTCTTGGGGGAGCAAGCGGTTACTGGGGCATATTGACAAAAAAAATCCTTTTTGCGAACTACAAGGACTATAATAATGGAAATTGGTTTGCATTTTTTTTTTTTTTTTGTTGAATTGAAATCCGCTATGAATGGTTATTTTGGAAAACGACTCTCAACGAGCTTACGGGGGGATAGTAAAAATTTCGCCCCCCTCCTAAAAATTAAGATTTGTACTTTATACATTTTTGTGAAACTAAAATGCTTTGTGGAACAGAATTTTCCAAGGAAACTTTCATTTTCCTGCCCCATTTCACAGCTTCAATCTGAACTCCACTTGCCAGCTTTCGTCAAAAAATATTTTATTTGAACACAAATTGTTTTAACCAGTAGTCTTCAAACTGTGTTTCAAAGAACCTAGGGGTTCCAAAGTCAAAGTAAAAATCAAAAAGAAAATTATAAATGTGTATGCAAAATAAATTCCTGTTCTCTATGCAGTTTGTGTATGACCATGAGTGTATATATATAAGCATTTTTTTTTTATTGAGAACATTTATAAATCCCTGTGCACCACAAAGTATCACACGGGGGCTTACAGAAGTAAGCATGAAGCATGCATCACAAAGAAAAAAGGAATTTAAAGTCAAAGGATTACAATACAAACATCCATGCCTTCTCCAGGATTCAAACCCAGGCCCTACGGCACCACAGTCAGCGTCACTAACCACTATATCAGATAGGTGGCATATTAGCAAATTTGGCTGATATATTAACTTGCTTTAGGCATTTTGTCCAAAACAAAATAAGCTCATCTCAGTCATTAAAATTGAAAAGTGTATTTATACATAACTATACTCTCTTTGTGATATTTTTTAACTTTTACTATAATATTATGAAGCCCTGTGGCTGAGTGGTATCCTATTGCCGTTCCATGCCAAAGGTTCGGGATTCAAACCCTGGCTAGGCAAGGTTGACTCTGCCTTTTATCCCTTCAATGGGTGGATAAATGAGTACCAAGCTTCCTTGGGGACTAAACACTGGGGGTTTCATGTCAGACTGACCACATGACAGGAACATCTGTTGATACACCTCAGTGCCCAAGGTCATGAAAACTGAGATAAGCACAGTAAACCTTTGGCCTCATGAGCTGTTGCACCACTCAGTTTAGTTTTAGTTTATTGTTTTATATAAAAGAATATTCAAACATTTTTTCTAAAAATTATGAATATTTTATTGTTTATGATCTCAGAATTCACGAAATAATTTTATACTTGATGGTGCAAAGTTTTCACGAAATTAAATAGTTTTCTAAAGGAAAATGCACCTTTTTAAATTTGTGACAATTAAAAAATGCCTTAAGTAAGGTGACCAATCATCCTCGAAAAGTGTCCTCCTACTTGTCCTCTTTTTCAATGTTTTAAAACTAAGCTATTAATTTGTGTTCAGAGATGCCAGGCTGAACTGTTACGTAATATTCTGGTACAGTATGAATTATCAGAGATATTAATGTATTTGGTTCATAATCAGGCATCTATTAGCCACAAAATGATTCAAAAGATTATTTGCAAACATATTTCAATTACAGAAATTAGTGTTATTTTGAACAATTTTATCCTTCAATATAAATCATGATTTGAAGAAAAATTTATTCCCTTTAATAATAAAAAGAAAACTGTCAAACTTGGATGAATCAAATCCAAGCTTAACAGAAAAATTAACTAAAGTGCAGTTTTCCCTCAACGTTTTGAAAAATAGTCTGAATTAAATATCACAGGAAATAACAGTTTTCAATGGCGTTTGACTTAATCGCAAGCAAATTGGGCATATATAGAAAATTGTGTTGAATATGTATTGAACAAAATATTATAATCAATGACAATTGTCTGTATGAAGAAATTAGAAGACTGAATGTATATTTAAATTCTGACAAATTAGAACAATGGAACTGTTGAACATGTTGAAACTGGTAAAAGATTGGTAGAAATATTTAACTATTTCAAAAATAAGCACATTCATATGAAATTTAAGTTTTTCATGTTCGTTTTACATTGTGCTGTCCTGGAACTAATGCAGCATTTGAAAGAGTTTTTAAATTGATAACGATTTTTGTATAAGGGAGAAATCAAGATTGAATGTTATTTTAGCTACCATTAATGTTATTTTACCGTAAATTTTAACATGAAGTATATTTCTTGCTTCAAAATTTCTAATGTGTAAGAAAATGATAAATTAACAACAACAAAAAATTTCATTGTAAGAATATTTAGTATTTTTGTTTGAATTAGTAAAATGTTTCATTTATTTATGTTGCAATGTCTTATTGATACGTCACCTGATTTGACATTAAAATCTAATTTTAAGCAATTACTTATGTTTGGTTGCAAATTCCTGCAGAGTATACACCTTTTTCACACATCTGTAGGCATTTTAATGCCATTTAGAATAACTTATTTAAGTGAAAAATGAGTAAATTATACTAATATATCAAATTTTTAATAACAAATATATTACTTTTCTTTGATTGTTTTTACATAAATGACCTACAACAAGTTGATATACTTTAAATATTATTTTAGAATAGATTATCTTTTTAAGAGTGAAAATGGAGTTTCTTGAAAACACCTTATAGTTCTGCGAGTCGAAAAAATTTGAAAACTACTAATACAGAGAGGGTTATATTTTTTTTATAAAACAAACAAAAGAGAGAGCACCGAGACAATTATGCTGAAAAGTAAAATCTTGTTCATCTACAAGAGAGTCTGAATCCACAAAAACCGCTCTAGTGTATGCCACTGAATATTAATGCAATCAATTAGACAAGCAAGAATACATATAATTTACATTTGTAATTTAAATTATTTTTAAACACATTTGAATGCATAAAATATATTACATCTTTGTTTGTTGTTAGTATTTTATATCACAAAAAAAAATTACTGTTACTTTTTTTAAAAAAGACTTATTGATCAGCAATATTTATACAGCTATTAAAAAAGTAAATATGTTTGAGGAAATATACACTGTCATTCTAGACTGCTACTTTTTACAACACAAAGATTTGCCACTTGAAAAAGTTTTACTAATTATTCATAACGATATTTCTAATGGGCTGTGGATCAGTGTTTCACCATTGCTGACCTAGTACATCCCCCAGAATCTGGTACCTCTTTTTGGTGCTGCACCATATAGGCGGATACCAATCGCTGCAGGTAATTTTGAAGCCCTGTTTGTTTTACTAATTATTCATAACAATTACTTAATAAATATGGAAGTAAACTAGATACTGATACAAGGCAAAAAAAAAGCTTTAATTACCATATATTTCCACATATAAGTCAAGAAATTTTGAAACTTTTAAAATGAAAGTGTGGAGGTTGGCATGTATAAGGATCCACTAATCTAAAAAAAACATGAAGTTAAGAAATTTTTTTACAGCATTTTGTAACCAAGTGCAAGTAATTTTAATATTTTATCTTTTCAAACAGTTTGAATGCAACTCTTATTCCAGAAGAAGAAAGTCACAGAAATCTTTCAAATCAGTGAATAAACCTAAATTTTCAAATAATTTTTAAAATTCACATTCATTTATTGGGATGTTTGAAAGCATATTATCATAATACAAAGAATTTTCCTCAAGACATGAAACATAGGTTGACAATTAGGAACATGAATTTTTCTTCGAGTTCATTTTTTAAGCAAAAAAAAAAGGTGCATTAAGCATGACCATTACAGATAAAAAAGAATGAAAAAAGGTACAAATTTCAAACAGGGTAACCAGAAATAAAATTATCATTTTTGCCATCTAGTGTTTTACTTAGCAGCAATTTGATTGGAAAATACATTCTTGTATATTATTGCAACAATTGCCAAAGTTCAAGATAACTGGTCAAGTTGGCAATCCCAATTTTGCATGAGTCGTATGCACTGAAATGGCAATCAGCTGCTTTGTTCCATATAGGTTGCGATAACATTTACCAGAAAATATTTCACCTACTCAACATTTGTGTCTTTATGGCAACAGGATGAAAATAACAGGAATTCCCCCCCCCCTTTAGCTTATACACAAGTTAAGAATTTTGGGTCAATTTTTGAAGAAAAAATGCACTCTCAGCTAATACATACATAAAAATTTGGCACATTAGGATTCCCTTTTTTTCATTCATGTTTTCAAATTACTGCTTTTTCCATTCTATTTGAACCTTTAACACCAATTTTGTCCAGTTTCAATAAAAAGCGTAAATTATTTATTAGGTATGGATGTGCCATGAAAAAGGTGATTGTGACAATATGCATCATAATATTAGCAATTTGAAATATTTTATTCTAATAAAGAGCAACTATATGATTAAATTAATGCACATTTTAAACTTTGTTTGCATAATGTAGCTAATGTTTAGATAAAATTTAATAGAAGATTGCCAGATTTATAATTTATCACCAAACACCAAAGTCATGATATAATACGAGGTTTAGATGCATAGAAATGTTAAATAAAAAGATGAAGAAACGTTTGTGAAACATCTTACTTTTGATTTCGCACCTTCAATTGTGCTTCTCTTAAAAATTTCATAACTTCAGGTGACATGAGAAGGGCGGCCTTTTTTTTATTCAGTACTTCTTCTAAAATGGAATTTTTCAAGTAATTTGAACCTATATCGGATGAAATATCCTTCCCGAAAGTAAAGGCAGCTGAACTATCAGTACTCGTTCCTTCTGTTTTTACGCAAACTTTAGACACGGAAGTCCTTCCAGTGGTGGGTGGTAATGAATTGTCGGAAGAAATCAAATTTTGTTCGGAAGAAATCAAATTTTGTTCGGTTATTTCAGTTTTAATTTCTAAGTTAGGTTCAGGCAAAGGTGCAATACATTTCTTTTTAGAGTTTTTTGATTTAGACATATCAGTGGAAATTTGATTATAATTGTACGATAACAAAATTTATTTACCTAAGACAAAGAACCGAATTTCAGCTGCACAGTAAGAAAAACAGTCAACCAATTAATATGCAAATTACATTACAAGAAAACTTTCCCATAGTTTGTATTCAACATTTTTTTTTTAATCAATGTTAAACAATGTCAACGGTTACGATGAATTCAAAATATCCTTCATAAAAAAAAATTAAACCTGGCATTTATTTTTTACAAAGTAAAACAAAGAAAATAATGCATATTTTTACAATAAAATATGAGCCAAAACTTCAATATTGGTGAGATAAAAACCATCTTTAATTCAGTTTTCAGTAATTACATAACTAGAAGTCTTATTAAACTAATTTTATTTTCTGAGTGAATGAGTCAAAAATGAGGAGTGGATCCAAACAGCGCTTTTGCACCCTGATAGTTTTTTTGAATACAATGTTAGCGCCATCTGTTATATAATATAGAAACTAAAATAATTGAATAGTCCCATACAATTTTTATTATTATTACAAGCTTTTATTTAACTTACACTGTTTGTATGTATGTATGTAATTTGTTCGGGTGGAATCTTGCAACTCAATTTTGAAGCTGATATCTTCATCACATTGAGCTGAAATTTTGTATACACGTTTAGTTTGGATGACAATGCATGTTTTGACCATTTATATTCCGGTATTGCAATTAATTAAAAGATATTAATTAAAAACGTTAAACTAGTTTTGGGTGCCAACTTCGATATATCTGCATTGTTGTAATTATATTATTATTACAACAATGACAAAAGTTGGCGTCGAAAATCGGTTTTCAGCCAAACTGGAATTTCATAACGTTGCGCTATTGTCTGTATTAATTAACTTTGTCTAAAAAATAATTACATTTCTACAACGTAAAAGTAATCTAATTTCTACAATGTATGCAATTTTTTTTTTTACAAATTTCTATCTTTTTACTTGGATTTAAATCCAAAAAAAAAGTAAAGCTGTTTTTCAAGTAGATTGGTACATTAAATACCTTTCTCAACGCTGCCAAGTTAAACTGAGATGGAGTATTGTGGAAATTCTTTAAAAATTTATCTAACTTTAATCTATGAAACTCAGACAAAAAATAATAACAGAATCGGAAAGATCATTTTTTATATATCTTACCCATCAAAAAGGAATCCACTAGGAAAACAATAAGAGAAAAATATTATCCAGAAATGCAATGTATTTTCAATTTAAAAAATAATTTTATATTAAAATGAATGAATTTTCTAATTTTAAGCCTGCAAGTAATTTAAATATACCTCATTTTATCACCAGTAATCTAAACACACACTACGACATGTGTCCTTAAATTTAATTACAGATAGAATCTGTTAATTTTATTTGAGTTTTTTTTTGTTTGAAAAATTACGGCAATTTTGTTTCTTTAGATGAGTTAGCACATTTTAAAACTAGTTCAAGGTTATTGATATCCATAAAATGTGCCAAAAGAGAATAATTTGCAAAATGACTTGAAATGTTTTAAAAATAAGGAAAGGAAAAAATCGAATCTTCGAAGAAAAATTTCGTTAAATTTGGAGTTATTTTACGAAGAAAAGAGTAATATGTGCTTGGTTCCAGGAAAAAGTTCTTAAAATAGAGAAATTCCCAAAATAGAGATTCGTTATACATGGAGGTCTGAGTGTATAAAAATAATGCGATGGTTAATTATTTTTTCAAAATCAAGTTTCTAAAGATGACCTGGGCAATTAAAAAAATAGATTCTCACGTAGGAGATATTCAATGTCCAACAAAAAAATTATCATTAGTTGATAAAACTTGCTTTTTTGATTACAACATGCGTTTTGAATTTTAAGCATTTTATTGATTAATACAAATCTTTAAATGCCTTTGGAAGTTTTTTAATAAATAACTAGATTTTTCTTCGAAGATGCTAGAGAAATATATCCCATACCTTCAAAATATTTCAAATAAATAATATATTCTTTAAGGTTTTTCAAAAAATAGTCAAAATTTTAATTAAACATTGAATAACTTCGTCATTTATGAAGATAATCTCACGAAACCTTTTTTCCGTATGTAGAACAATTGTTGCCACTCCTAATAAGATCAACATTTCCTGTTTTATATTATTTGATAATTGTTTTGCGTTTGTTTATTTACTTCTGAATCTGACAACAGAATTTTAGTAAATAAGTTTATGGAATATTCTAAGTAGTTTACGTTTTACGCTAAGAAAAGAACTGTATAATATTTTACATTTACGGAGCGTGTGCTCAATTAATGCTTTCTTTCATGTAAATAGCTTCATTTATTCAAGCCGTAAATAGCCTCATTTATCCTGCGTATCGTAGAATAATAAAGGAATATTGTAATTGAAGAATAGTTTTTCTCGAGTCACAACAAACTGGCGTCCGCGACAGGACAGAATACTGTAA
This sequence comes from Trichonephila clavata, assembly GCA_019973975.1. Classification (NCBI taxonomy): domain Eukaryota; kingdom Metazoa; phylum Arthropoda; class Arachnida; order Araneae; family Nephilidae; genus Trichonephila; species Trichonephila clavata. Next base: position 25,108 of record BMAO01035984.1, on the reverse strand, counting down.
TTTAGCCAACCTGAAGTATCCAAATTTACGCACTGAATTATTACTTTTTAAGGGTAAAGTGGTTAATTTATGAATTTATTTAATATGTGATTGCTTCTGTGTTATTTATAAGAAGTTCTGTCTCGTTTTGAGTGTTTGAGATAAATTTGATATACGTTCGAAATAAGTAAAATGACTCGAGATTCAGACAAAAAGGAGAATGAGGCTGAAGTAAAAATTGAAGCTAATAAGGAGGCTAAGTTAAAAGCTGAAAGAGCAAGTTCACGCCATCTGTTTACTGTAGCGGCTAATTCTTTTGATGATATTCATCGTAGTATGAATAGGGAAAAGAACATTGACATTCAGTTCAGTAAAATTTACGAAAAAGCAGAACGTTTATTTAAAGTAGATCAAGAAATAAAGGAAAAAATAAATTTTACTGATGAAGAATATGATACAATGGAATCGTACAGGGACGGATTTACTGAAATAAGGGCTATATACGAGAAGAATTATAACAAACATGATGAAAGTAAATTTGAAATTTCAAGTGAGATTGCACCGGATAATTTGAAACTCCCTAAATTAAGTTTACAAGAGTATGATCTTATGTCTAGGTCATCGATTGCATTTTGGGGTCAATTTTGCCGGGTTCATGAAGATAAAACTTAAGAGAAGAAGATAAGTTTCAATACCTACTTTCTTCATTAAAACCAAGAACTAAAGCACGTGATATTGCTGAAAGTTATCCTCCTTCTAAAGGCAATTACTTAAAAGTTATTGGTCATTTAAAGTCTCGAGTTGGAAGAAAAAATTTACTGATTGAAGTCTACATTCGGGATCTTTTGGCTTTAGTGAATAATAAATCAGCCATAAATTTAACTTATTTATACGATAAACTTGGTTCCGATTTACGAGCGTTAGAAACACTAAATGTGACAACATCAAATTACGCTGCAATGCTGTATCCTGTTGTGGAATCATGTCTCCCAGCTGAAGTCTTAAAGGCTTGGAACAAACATAGACTCAACAGAGAGGTCTCAGAAGATGTAGCCTTTGAAAAGGAAAAAGTTCTAGAAAATTTGATGACTTTCCTACGTCATGAAGTACAGGGGGAAGAATATTGTGTTTTAGCAGAAAATGCGTTTGGAAGTAGTATGAATCAAAAGGAGTCCCATAAACAAGTTCAACGAGATGAACCTACGGCTACTACACTAGTAGCAGACAAAATAAGCTGTATATTTTGTGACTGTCGTCATTCAAGCCAGGATTGTCAAAAAATGTCAAACAAGAGTTACGAAGACCGAAAATCAGAGGTTATGCGTCAGACATGCTCCTTTGTTTGCCTTAAACTTGTCATATTGCAAAAAAGTGTCACAGTAGTGTGAAGTCCTCGATTTGTGAACGGAGACTTCATACGCTACTATATTTACGCAATGAAAATCCTTCTTCTCTAAAGGATAAAGGGAACAATACTAAGAAGAAAACCTCATGGATCAGATCAGAGCTAACAATTGAAGAAATACAGAGAGCAGGATTTGCTGTCATTGACAAAGTACAATCCTCTAATTCAAAGGAAAAGATCAAGTGGCATTTCAGTTCACCTTCAGCACCATGGCATGGTGGTTGGTGGGAAAGGATGGTTCGCAGCATCAAGTAGATTCTACGAAAGTGCCTTGGCAAAGCTTACATGACTTTAGAAGTTTCCCAGATAAAGTTTGAACCTGTAAACTGCTGTAAATATCAACTAATGCTATAGACTCTAAATTTGAATTTTACTATACTTATATTTTTCATTTTATTTTGTTAGCACTGTATTATATATCTATTTGTCCTATGCTTAAAACAGGCAATTGTAATTTTGTATTTTATTGTTATTGTTTTGTATTGCTTTCAGCTTTGCTCTCAATACAAAAGGTGGGAGTATGTTGCCACTCCTAATAAGATCAACATTTCCTGTTTTATATTATTTGATAATTGTTTTGCGTTTGTTTATTTACTTCTGAATCTGGCAACAGAATTTTAGTAAGTAAGTTTATGGAATATTCTAAGCAGTTTACGTTTTACGCTAAGAAAAGAACTGTATAATATTTTTCATTTACGGAGCGTGTGCTCAATTAATTCTTTCTTTCATGTAAATAGCTTCATTTATTCAAACCGTAAACAGCCTCATTTATCCTGCGTATCGTAGAATAATAAAGGAATATTGTAATTGAAGAATAGTTTTTCTTGAGTCACAACACAATATTACCCAAGATCTGCACGAAGAGTGAAAATATTGCTTAAAAATTACGGATTTAAAAAGATTGTGTTTTTCGTCTAATACCCTTTTTGCGAGAACTGATTTGTTTAAGTTTTTATTATTTACGGAATACGAGAATTATTACAGACTTAAATTACAACCTGCACACAAGGCGGCTAGAGCTAGAAGGAAGTTACATAAGAAATACTATAAATACAAATGAGAGATACAGGCGACATCTATTGGAATAACAACAAAACCATGTTAACATTCATTATAAAGTCATTATCTTTAACACTTTCCCTTGTTAACTGTATTTTGTCAGAACAGTCCCATTTGATTACACAATGTCAATAGTCTTGACTTCATCAAGGGTTTTGTCAAAATGTCAGAGACTTGTTTCTCAGTTGACACTTGTTTCACATTTAATTTTCCCTCTAAGACTTTCTCACACACAAAGAAATGTTTTATTTCTATGTGCTTTGTCCTTCGATGATATTCAGGGTTGTGTGACAACTTTACTGCTGCCCTGTTGTCCACTTGAAGTGTGGGAATTTCCCTCAAGTTCACTATGCCCTGAATCAGTCTGCAGAGCCAAATTACTTCTTTGGCTGCCTCTGATGCTGCTATAACCTCAGCTTCAGTAGTTGAAGTGGCAACAATTGCTTGCCTTTGGCTGCGCCATGAGATAGCTCCTCCAGCATATATCATAACATATCCAGAGGTTGATCGACTTGTTTTGGTACAACCACCAAAATCTGAATCACTATAACAATGAAGCACACCTTTTGTCTCTGTAGCATATTATGTTATTCCATATCCAACTGTGCCAGCTATATAGCGGAATACTCTCTTTACCCTGACTATATCTTCTGCAGATGGGTTTTCAAGTGATCTCGAAAGAAATCCTACACTATATGCTAGATCTGGCCTGGTACCCACCATCAGATACATAAGGGCACCAACAGCTTGCCTATATGGAAAATCAGAGTTTTTGGTTTCAGACTTTTGCAATCTGCAATCCTTTAACATGGGTGTTGCCACAGATTTGCATCCCTCAAAACCAAAACACTTAAGTATCTTTCTGGCATATCCTTTTTGACTGATCGTTATTGAGTTGTCTTTATGATGCTCAATTTCAAGACCTATAAAACAAGAAACTTCTCCTACTGAGATCTTGAATTTTGTTTTCAGGTCCTTGATGAACATTTCAGAGTCCTGTTGATCAGTTGCAGCAATTAATCCATCATCAACATACAACACTATTAACAATTTTGTACCTTTTCTTTCCCGAATATAAAGGCATGGATCTGCTTCACTTGCTTTAAAACCAAGATCTGTTAAAAATTGACCAAAACACTTGTTCCAACAGCGTGGTGATTGTTTTAAACCATACAGGCTGCGCTTGAGTTTACATACTCTTCCTGAACCATCTTTGAAACCTTCTGGTTGTTGCATATATATGGTTTCCTCCAGATCTCCATAAAGGAATGCTGTCGATACATCAAACTGAGTCAAGTGCATCCTTTCTTCAGCTGCAATGCTTAAAACTGTCCGTATTGTTCCTAATTTGGTTACTGGACTATATGTCTCACTGTAATCAATGCCCTGGCGTTGACTGAGACCTCTTGCAACAAGTCTGGCTTTATACTTGTTGATGTTGCCATCTGGATTTGTTTTAAGTCTATAAACCCACTTACAGGGTATTGCTTTAGCCCCAACTGGTAGGTCTGTTAGCTCCCAAGTATGATTTTCACTTAATGAATTCCTTTCACTTTCCATGGCTTTTTTCCAGTTACTGCTATCCTTGGAGTTAGCTGCTTCTTCACATGTTTCAGGATTATAGTCATCTAAATATGACTCTGCTTCCATAATATGATCCTCAAACCGTTTTGGTTTATGCAGAAGTGAGCGGTTCCTCAGCTGTCTATCTGATACAGGTTCAGCATCTTCTTCACTATCACTCTCAGAATCACTTAAGTCTTCTTAGCTTTGTGTACTTTCTACAGAATTGTCTTCAATTTTTATGAGATGCTCTTCATACTTTCCCTGATTTGTATCTTCTATTATCCCATCTTCTAACTTCAATTCTGTATGGTCATCACACTTGCCTGCTTTTCCTTGAAATATTACATCTCTAGATAAAATTACTCTGTGTTCTTTCTTTAGCCAAATTCTGTATCGTTCATCTCCATCATATCCCACAAGGTACCCTTGGATGGCCTTCTTGTCCATTTTCCTTCGCTTCTGAGCTGGAACATGAGCATAGCATGGAGATCCTATTATGCGCAAGTTTTTTAACCAGGGTTTCTTTTTGAGCCAAAGCTCATATGGACTTACATTTTCTATTGATGACTTTCCTGTTCTGTTTAGTACATATATATGGCAGAGTTAACTAACTCAGCCCAGATGGCTGCAGGGAAACTGACATCAGGATTTGAGTATTTGAATGTTCTGGCCATTTCAATAGTGGTTCGCATTTCTCGTTCACTGGCTCCATTTTGTTCTGGGGTGTAAGGTGCTGTCAGCCTTTGAGTGATTCCATTTGAATGTAAATTTCTAGAACAGCTTTGTTATCAAATTCTCCACCATTATCACAGAGGAATTCTTTCACAGAATATCCCAATGTCCTTGTATGTGCAAGCATGTGCTTTAACACCTTCTTTACTTCTGACTTCTCTTTTACTAGGTAACCATAGCGAAACTTTGTAAAGCTGTCTTTGAATACAACTAGATACTTTTTCTTCTGGAATGACTCATCAAATGGTCCACAAACATCTGCTGAAATCAGTTCATCAGGCTCAGATGCTTTCTTCCTGGTGCCAAATGATGACCTGTGTGCTTTGCCATAAATACAGGGCTCACATAATTTTTTATCTAGCTTGATGTGGATGCCTAGTTCCCTTTCAAGCATGTTTCGGATGTGACGTTTATCTTGGTGGCCCCATCTTACATGATACAACTGTAGCAAGGAGCTATCTGCTACAACAGTATGAACTTCTGTCATTCCTTTGGGCAATATTGATCAAAATGTGCTTTGAATAAGGAACCATTCACACTGCGAGAACCATACAGCACCACATCACCATTGACTTTTAACCAGCACTCTGTAGGAGTCGACACAAATTCACTGTTTTGATTTCTGTCTTGAGCGGCAAGTACAGAGAATAAATTTCTATTAATCTTTGGAACATACCAAACATCTTTCAGAAAAACTTCCTGGCATTTTCCATGAATAGTGGATTTTACTTTTATTGTGCCTTTCCCCAGAGCAACTAATGTTTCATTTCCAGCAGCTTTAATGCCACAAGAACTATTAAATTTTATGAAGTCAACAAAATATGTGTAGTAGTTTGTGACATGCCTAGTAGCTCCATTGTCAATCCAATATGATGTAGGGCTAGTCTCTGATGTACAGACTTCCTCAGATATAGACATTAATGCTATGTTAGCTGACACTGTATTTAATTGTGTATCACTCAATTTATTCTTTGGTGGTCTTCCATCTGAAATCCATTTTCTGCAGTCTTTTACTCAATGTCCTTTTCGCTTACAGTAATTGCAGCTATCTTCTTTTCTTGATTTGAACTTAAATTTGCTCTCTTGTCTGGGTCTTTCTGATTTTGTAGCTATTAGGGCTTCCTGGGTTTTTTTGCTACTGTCTTCCACTTTGGTAAAATTTCTATCAAACATACACAGCTGCACTGTTAATTCTTCAAATGACTTCTTGTCATCTCCAGCTAACAACATCCAACTGGATTTAAAGGTTTCAAACTGATAAGGCAAAATATGTAATACTTTACAAACTAGCATCATATCTGGCAACTTGCTGTCCTCTCTAGCCTCAAATCCATTATTCAGTTCATTCCAAAGACTTCTTAGCTTTGCAATATGTGTTGAGACATCCTCTTCTGGAACCCAGCTGAATGCAAAAAACTCTGTACAAATTTTAAACAACTGATCTTTTGAAGTTGCTTCAAACTGCTGCTTTAATGATTCCCACGCATCAAAGGCTGTTTCCTTGTCCATAATCTTCTGATACACACAAGGCCGGATTTACGTACGGGCTAAATGGGCTGCAGCCCAGGGCCTCCGGGTTATAGGGGGCCCCGTTTCCCGTTGAAGATAACAAACAGAAAAAGATGCTTACAATCAAAATAGTAATAAAATAAAATAAACTAGTAAAAAAATACAAATCAAAAAATAAAATACCCGAATTACCATATAAAATTTATTTTTATTTTCGAGAGCAGAAGAGCAATTTACTTTTGTTCTTCCGCTCTACCACCGAATACGTAGAATCTAATAATTAATAGATAGAGGCTCTATCATAGGATGCCGCCGACGAGCATCGATCATTTATACAGCGGCCGCGGTAGCCAAGTGGTTTAGGCATCGGATCGTGGCTAGCAGGTCATGAGTTCGATCCCAGTACCACTGAAGACCCGCCGTGTAGGTGAGCGATGCACGTAAAATCTGTCGATAGCTCAAACGTCCTCCCGTTGGTGTGGTGTGGTAGTTAGGAGAGGGGGTGCCAGCTCAGGCGTCGTCTGCGTCACTTGACCATGGTTCAAAATTACGCGGACCGTCCATAAAAGCCCTCGTGTAGCTGGACAGTGGGACATTAATATTCACTCACTCACTCGAGCATTTATACAAACGTAGTGGTATTATTTCTGTAGCCATTTATTTTTTTGCCATAATAATTCTAAGTTACAACAATATACTGATTTGATGCTGTGTCCTGTGCATAATACTCGAAATTAAAAGATACATAGGCACCTGTTTATTCAAATTTCAAGTAAAGTAAGTACCAAAGCACAGTTCTAAATTATTTAAGTAGGAAAATATTGAAGTTATGAGTAGGTATTTTCTGTATTTTCAATTTTTCAAGGATTAAAAACATCAGGATTTCCCATAAATATGTATGTTGTCTTAAAATTTGTAATGAGTAACTTAATTACTTTTACACTCACAGGATGAAAAAAAATAATCATTTTATGTGAATTATGGAGATTTCCCGCGAATATTATGGATAAAAGTAAAGTGCTCTTGATTTTCGTGATAAATCATTTTTTTTTTTTTAAGTATAGGTAGCAACAGCAAATAAGGGATAGCAACGAAAAACAATACTTATTTAAAGTGGGCCAAATAGTTCTAAAGTTTATTTTTATAAAAACCCCTTTAAACTAATGGGCCAGTAAATAATAATAATAATCAGCGTTTTAGGTTTTAGCGAGTATAGACAACGATTTTTTTAAAAAAAATAAACTAGTGGTACTTTTTTTTTAATTATCTCAGAAATATATCATATTGTTTTGTAAAAATTTGTTATAATAATTTTAGTTTATAAGGACAGTTGGTTGTGTCATCGTAATTTTATGACCTAAATTTTAAATTTATTTGTAGGAAAATCAAGTCCTTAGTTAATAATATAAATATGCTGGGAAAAAAATATCAAAGTGGAGGGGAAAAACGAAAATTACTGTTAGATCGAGAAAAAGAAAAAGCTAAATTTTTCAAAATTTCAACTTTTTTTACAATGGAACAAAGTAACTAGCATGTAACAAACGCAGATACATTAACAAGGGAAAGGAACTTGGCCAAAGAAAGCGGTGAAACACTACAAGCTATTATTAATGTTGAAAATATGCAAGATCTCGATGACCAGCAGCATTCTGAAAAAATATATTGTTAAGCCAGAGGACACCAGTAAATGCCCTGATTGAAAAGTGTTTACAAAATGTTGGGTTTGAGTTTAAGAAATACGTTGACGTGAGTTCGCGACCTAAATCGCTAAATAATAATTTTATTGATTGTATCCTTTCACATATATAAAATGTGTGTGTGTGTGAGCTACTTTCAAAATAAGTAAACAAAAGAGATCATTTTCGATTAATCATTTCATTGAAAAACTTTAAAATAGCGAAGTGTTGGAAAGATCTATATATATAGGCTATGTTATTCAACTAGTATTGGTAGTGTTTTTTGTTTGACCTGCAAACTTTTTTCCAAAACGAATTCTCAATGCACATTCGGCTTTTCTGATTGGAAACACGTAACAAGTTGTTTAGAAAATCATGAAAATTCTATTGAACATGAGAAATTCAATATTAATTTGGTTGACACGAAAAGAAAATAAGTCTGTTTTACAAGCATTGGGGGGGGGGGGGCATGACTAAGAAAATTCATTTGGGAACTAGACTGTGTATTAGCAGTAATCCTTTAGGATGTTCAATCCTCAATGTAATAGCGCCGAATGGGCAGTCAATTCGGAGAAAATATCCTTCGAAATTTTACTTAGCTTTAATACAATTAAGTTTTAATCAGCTCCAGGGATGCAGTTGCATAGGTGATAGCACACCTGCATTTCTCGCGATTGGTCAGGGTTTGAGTCGCGCGGTAGACTTGCCTTATTTTTTTCCCATTCATTTCATTTCACTATTTTAAAATTAAATAATTTTTCTTATCAAATATTTGATATAATTATAAAATAATTACAATAATAAAATATCATAAGTAATTTTACATATTATAAAACTATTTTTTATCTAATGATAAAACTATATGTAACTATTTTACTTTTGAAATACAAAATAATTATATAAAATATTATTTAATATAATATATTTTTATAATAAACATTATTTATTATTAATTTTACAATTATTAATATAATAATATATTATTACTATCTGACCCGGCCCGGCGTTGCACGGGCTTTTACCGAGGGTATAACTTAATCCCCATGTTAATTTCCTCCTTTATTTCTGACGCCAGCACTTCTGTGTGGGTGTGACACGTACGATGTGAGTGCTTGGCCCGTGAGTGCGTATCATGGCTTTCTCGTTTAACATTTTCCCTTCTCTTAAGAAAATCAGTACTTCCAATATTATTGGATTTCGAAATTACTTTGACATTTTTGTTTCTTTCCTCTCCGCTTACCCCGGGGTTGCACGGGCTATTACCGAGTGAATAATTTCATCCCCATGGGAATTTCCTGTTTCCCTTAGGACGATAGTACTTATGTGTGTGTGTGTGTTTGCAGGCGATGTGAGTGATTTATTTAACTATGTCATAAAAACTCCCTTTTTCGAAATTTGTTCTTGTTTGGTGTGGTAATTAGGAGAGATGGGTGAAAGGCTCAGGTGTCGTCCTCATCACTTGACCGTGGCTTAAAATTTCGAAGTCCGTCGCCAAAAACTCTCGAGTAGGTGAACAGTGTGAATTTATAAATCACTCACCCACTTTCCAATTCTTTCGTTGCAGTTTTTTAGTCCTCGGAAACGAAAATGTAGCCTTTTTAAAAATAGTTGTATGTTGAAAAAAGACAGTAAAGTAGAAATGTTTCAAATTACAAAATTTCACTACTATTTTAAATCTTGAAGTAAAATTGTGAGGAATTTTTGAAATATTCGACACATGGGAATAAAGTTTCATGCAATTATCTTTTTTAAAGAAGAAATCATTAAACGATTGATTTAAGTATTTTGAGTGTTTTATTAAAATTTGTTCAAAAAAGTTTTTGGCTTTTTATTTTTTAAATCACTGATTTGATACAGATAAATATTTTAAATGAATCTCAGAAATGTATTGAATACATTCTTTCATCTTAATCTGACATCAATAATGATTTAATTTTGAAAATTATATAAAGAGAAAATGATGAAAATTGAAGAAAAAATAACTTTTTCACTCGCATTTTTTTACTCGCCAAATTTGCTGATTTTCGCATGTTTAAGTCAGAACTTTTTGGTGTAACCCTTGAGTTAGATGTGAAGTTTCAGGTGAAACAGTTGAAAGCTATTGGGCGCCAAGGCTAGGCAAACTGTAAAATCGCGTATTTTTTTATTAAAGTTTTTATTTCTTAGGGCTTAATTTTTAAGTTAATGTTTCAAACTTCACACATTAATTTCGAAAACGAAGGACTTTTAAATAAAAAATGTACAAAAAATACTGTTTAGATTATTTCTTGCAATAAAGTTATTTTACGAAAATCACAAAAAAAATTTTAAAATCCGTAATTTTTAAGCTATTTTTTCAATCCTCGCACAGAAGTTTGATAATATTATTCTACAAACGCAACAAAAGTTTCGTATGATTATCTTAATAAATAACGAAGTTATTCAATGTTAAGTTAAAAATTTCGACAATTTTTCGAAAAATCTTTAAAAAAAAGTTTTGGGCATTTTATTTTTTAAATGGCTGGTTCTAAAAGAAAAAGGCTTGAAGTTATTTAGTGCAGAATATCGTTTTCATAACACGAAAATGAATTCATACGCAACGATTTCGAAATAATTTTCATAAAAACGCATCAATTTTAACTATTTTTTTAAAAAAATCTTAAAAATAGAAAATATTATTATTTTGCAAAAAAAGTTATACTGTATCGTGGCGAAAGAAATGATCTTTCCGATTCTGTAATTATTTTTTGTCTGATTTAAAAAAACAAAAATCGGATGGCTGTTTAAATAACGTCGAGAATACCGAAAAATTTCACCCTCTGTTCATTCACGACACTAGGCGGGGAAAATAACGTGCAGGGTTAAAAAAATTAAGAGTTTTAAGGTTTTTAATTAATATCTTTTGAACTAATTACAATATCGGAATGAAAAATAGTTTACGTCCTATTCTCAGACCTACTGAATATACGCACAAAATTTCATAAGAATCGGCCACACCGTTTCGGAGGAGTTTGGTTACAAACACTGTGACACGAGAATTTTATATATTAGATAATATATTTATAAAATGTAATAAAATATTTATATAATTATAGTAATAGTTTTAATTTTGAAAATATAAAATAATTATGTAAAATATTTTATAAACCTTTTTTAAATAAATTTATTCAATTGTAAAAATAATTAAATGAATTGAAAAAACAGCTAGACAACTGTGCGACTCGAACCCTAACAAACGTGCACTACCATCTATGCCACTGCATTGCTGGAGCTGAATAAAACTTAATTGTATAAAAGCTAAGTATAAATTTTGAAGGCTATTTTCTCGGAACTGATTGTATTCAGCGCTATTACATTGAGGGTAGAACACCCTAAAGAAGTGCTACTATTACACCAAATCTCGTCCCCAAATGAATTTCCTTAGCCGTGCCCTCCTCTTGTTAGATGAACAGTTACAGGAGCAACTAAGAAAGATACAGAATATTACCACAATGTCCTCAAACGTGTCATTGCGGGAGTACAGTATTTAGATATAAGAGGTTTAGCATTTATAGAGGTACGAAGGAAGTTTTTGGTTCTCCTCACAATGGTAATTTTATCGGTGCCCTGGAACTGCTAGCATAGAGTTCGACCCATTCATTTAGGAACATATTGAATAGCGATAGTTACGACCCGAATAATCGTACGTTAATATCGTATTTATCAAAATATATATGAGCAAATAATCGAGATCATGGGCAAGCAAATTATTAAAACAATTATAACTCAAATAAATGACGATGACACAAAGTACTATTCAATTGTGTTGGATTCAACACCAGATTTATCCCAAAACGACCAAATTGCTATTGTACTACGATAATGCTTTCGGGGAAAAGTGTATGAATTAATTGTGTCTCATTAGTTAAGATTAGTAGTCATACTGGCTTATACTTGTTTAATTCTCTACAACAGTTTTTAGAAACAAATGTACTGCTAATGGATAATTGTAGAGGACAGTCATTTGACAACGCTGCCAATATGTCCGGTCGAAAATAATGGTGTGCAAGCTCTTCTAAAGGAAAAATAATAAATTCGATAATTATGTGCATGTGCTGCACATTCTCTTAATCTTGTTGGTGCAGAATCAGTTAAGGCTGCAAATGAAATCGTGAACTTCTTTAGTTTAGTGCAACAAATATATGTTTTCTTTTCTGCTCTGACCCATAAGTGGGAACTTTTAAATCGTGAAATTAAACTGAAATTTACTTTAAAAAGTTTAAGTCAGACTAGATGGTCTTGTCACTACGATGCTGTTGAAGCCTTAAAAGATAATTATGGTAATAACATAAATATTCTTAAAACATTCAGATACAATGAAAATGAGAAAATTGATTTTTGAATAGAGGGAGCCAGTAAATTTATTTAATAAATTAACAAAACTCGATACTGCCATTTTATTTATATTTTGGAAGAAATTTTAGAAATATTTAATTCACTTAACAAACAATTACAGACTCCTGGTTTGGACATCTGCGAAGAAAATAAGTTAATTATGCCATTAAAAACGTTTATAAGCGATGTCCATGAGAATCAGATCAAAAACTATAGGAGTATCAAGACGAGACCAAAAAATTAAGTCCAATTGTCGAAACAGAATATAGCGATGCGAACAAGGGACGAATTATTTCAAAATTTGCAGATAAATCGATAGAAAAAGCTGTGTATGGGACAGAAAAATTTAAAAGGGAAGTGCTTATTGTTGCGTTAGATAAGCTAATCCTTGATTTAAATAGAAGAAGTCAAGTATATGCAGAATATTGTAAGAAATTAAAATTTTTGATGGATTTGCAAGATCAAAGGAGAACGCCGATCCGAAGAGTGTATGCCCTACTATTGATTACTCTTCAAATGACGTTGACCAACATTTAGTAAATGAAAAAGTGTTCAATTCAAAACTTATCTAAGACAAACTGAGCTAGAGTCCTACACCTGTAAGGACATGTTCAATTTAATTTTTGGGAAGAAACTTGTTGACGTTTTTCCAAGTTGGTATGTTGTTGTTGCTTATGCCACCTGTTTGACGTAGTCAGATCGAGGCCCACGAAATTCATCATGGCAATGGGCTAGAGATACGTCTGTCATTAGCCTAAGCTTTGAGCCCAAATTGGTATACCATTTTAAAGATTTTGATAACGCTTCCCCAGTTGTGAGGCGGAGCGTGTATTCTCTAAAATGTCCTATATACAAAACAAATATAGGACAAAAATGACAAATACTAGACTAAATTATTCATAACTTCTTTCTATTAGTAATGATCTAAGTAAAGACTTAAAATTTGATGAGAAAATAAAAGAATTTGCAGCGCAAAAGTGTAGAAAAGTTTTTATAAATCATGTTATTGTTTTTAACGTATTTAAAGTGCTTGACATAAAAAAAACCCTAAAGTTTCGAATATTTTAAATTTTCCCGCACACATTTTTTTTAGGAAAATGGCAAATTTTTAAATTATTTAGGGGCCCCCAGATATCGTTAGCCCAGGGCCCCCAAAGGTCACGGTCCGGCCCTGGATACACAGCACCAGTGACAGTACTTGCGATCATTGATTTTGCATAACTATTTGCTTTTCTGTACAAATCGCAACGTTCTTTATACTGTTTTCTTACAGATTCTTGAGCATCAGCATCTATGGATTCTGGCCTTTTCAGCTTGCCATCTATAATCTCGATCGCTCCTTCGTGGTAATCGAGTAGGTCTCGTATCTTCCGTTTCCACATCGGCCAATCTGTTTCTCCAGTCAAAGGCTTAATATGACGACTGAAATCCATACTTATTTCCTTTCTAGAAATTTATATTTGCAGGTTTCTTAAATAATTTGAATTAATATTTCTAGGCTAAACAACAACGGTCATCTTATGTTTCTTCCTCGATCTCTTCAAAATGGCGGCGCGATCACGCTATCTTCCCGCCAAATTGCCGATCGGCGAAACTTTGCCGCGACTGGCTGCTTCCAAGAAATAAAGTTCTTTCAGCCTTTTCTATCGTAAAAGACTCATAATCTTTGATACTTCAAGCACAGTTAAAGCTTGTGCTGGTACCCATAACCTGTTTAAGTTTTTATTATTTACGGAATACGAGAATTATCACAGACTTAAATTACAACCTGCACACAAGGCGGCTAGAGCTAGAAGGAAGTTACCTAAGAAATACTATAAATACAAATGAGAGATACAGGCGCCATCTATTGGCATAACAACAAAACCATGTTAACATTCATTATAAAGTCATTATCTTTAACATGATTCAGCTAAACCAGGGATGGCGAACCAACGTTGAATGAAAGTAAAAAAACTTTTTTAAAAACAAGCTTTTATTTAAAAGCGCTAAAAAGAATAAAATAAACTTTTTCTTTAAAACTTTTTTTTTTACTATCAACTTATAATGTCATTACACAATTTATATGATATAAAAGTTTGTCGCGAGATTTACCTGTGTAGATAAACAAGTAAAAAGCTTTTATATCATACTAGCTTTTACCCGCGGCTCCGCTCGCGTTGATGTCTTTAAATAACTGTCAAAGACATAATCATTATCATTATAAAGTAAATAATATAATATGGTAATCTTTTATTGCTTGACTGGAACCAATAAAATTTAAAATGTTTAAAATTGAGCTTAGTTTAAGAAAACTGAAAACGTAATTTATTATTATAATTAACAACAAAAATTCAATAACTTAAAACTATTCATATTTTTAAAAATGGAAAGTATCTCCGTTTAATATATAATTCTTCTTTAAAAGAGCTTTAAACAGAATATTATTCTAAGATGCTACTGTATACCATATATATTATATGTTCTTCCGTCAGTTGCAAATATGTGAAGACTTGGGCATTGCACACCGATCAGGCTACATATAGTTGGCCATGGGAAAAACATTGCTTTTCCAAATGCACCCCTGCTACCTGAAATGTTAGCTTTGTTAATAGCAACAGTAAAACTGGAAATTGAACTTGTTTGAATTGAAATGGTAGGTCAGAGGGGATACTTGGAATTCGAGGTATGATAACACTATCCCTTTTCATGACATATGCCAAAATATTGGCACCAAGTACATTCTGCATCAGTTTTGTGATCCAAAGCCTCGTTCCTTTACATAGTCGAGAAGCATAGAGATTTTGCATAACTGGTACATTTAGTTTTAATTGAAGTTTATGTGAGGGTACACCCGAAAGTTCAAGTGAATTTAAGAACTCCGTGGGATATGAAGTATTTTGCTCTTTATCCATGATTGTATTCATTGATAAATATTTCTTCAATTCCGTCCCCCCCCTCCCCGCTCGTCGTTTAAATTTTAATGTTTATTTTATGGACAATGCCATTGTTAGGCACCAATATTGATCTTGCGCGCGACCACTGATCCCAATTTAAATTTTGTTGCAAGCCCGGGTAAATTTGAGCAATAAAATTTATATCATTTTCTTCTACATTACAAAATTCTCTGAAAGTAAAATATAACCTCCAGTATTTGCGTCCAAACATCCATAACCGATTTTCAATTGCGTTTCTGCATAATGTTCCGAATCTACGTCATTATGAAGATGCACCCTCATATTCGTTTTCAGACTGAATATTTCAACTTTTCCCCATAAGCTTGAATTCACCAGCCAATATATAATAAAGCTACCATTCTCCTATAATATCTGTACTATCTCGTAAATCCTGAAGAGTCCGATTTAACGCTTTTATAGCTTTCTTTTGAGACATCGTACTTTCATCCCTCACTAAAAGATTACATTGTGGAAGCATCCAGCTTTGAGAGCTATTTTTTCTGAAATTTCAGATGAGTGAATCTTTAAATGCAAGATTAAGCGATAATTTTAAAACGGAATGTGCAGTACGACCGTTGGTCAGTAAAATCGTGGCTGTACCAGAAGAAGCCATAGCAACTGCTATCTTCTGGGTTTTTCTGATGGTCATTAGAAATAAGTTAAGCAAAAATGTTTTTCCTGTTCCTCCAGGGGCTTCGAGAAAAAAAGAGTGCACCCCACTGATGGTTTCTACTTTGCGTAACACTTGTTGGAAAACGTGACTTTGTTCTGGAGTTTGTTGAGGGGTAAATTATGTTACTTGATGTTGCAATACTATAAAATCGTAGTTTAATTCTCAAGTAATTTCATTACGGAAGCAATTTCCGTCGACACGTCTAGGGTTAATCATTCCAAAATCATGTAGCTTCTTCCTAACCATTCTGAAAACCTTTATTGCGTTTCGTTGCAGATGTGTTCATTGAAAGGCATATTTGGTTGTTTTTCGTCGCAAAATATCTTCCGCCATGTAGTCTTGTAGTTATTCCAAAAGGTTTGAGGATTAGAAAGACCGAAGATAAAATAAGTATTGCGTAAAGCTCCCTAATTTTATTCGGCTATTGACATTGTATAGATGCCTCCATAGTATATCTGCAAAGTAATACCTCCATGTAAAATATCTAGGTTCAGTATAAGTGAAAAATTTTGTGCAAAATATGAATATTGTAAAATTAGGTTAAAAAAATTCAAATTAATCAAAACTACTTAAGTAATCAAAACTTTTTATGAAACTGTCAATTAACATTACCATAGAATTTTCAATATCACGCGCGCGCAATTCGCTAAAACTTTATTTCGTTTCCCTCTTTAAAAAGTGGGAGAAAATTTGCATTAAAATATCTGGGATTGTCTGAATAGGGAAATTCTTAGCCAACGTGGCGATATTTCTCAAAGTTTGAGTTTGACATTTAACAAATGTAACGTAAATAATAACCATAAAAAACCATTTAAAAAATTGCTTTTTGTAAAGATGCTAAATAATACTATGTTTTAGTTATTTGTTACAAATGTGAGAAAATATTTATTAAAATTTCCATTATTGACCAAATGCATAATTTTGCGCCAACTTGGCGGGGAGTAAGTAACGTCAACGTTTTACCCGCATAGTTCCCGTTTCTGTAGGAATATGGAGATAAAATATATCTTATGTTACTCGCTGATAATGTAGCTTTCCATTGGTGAAAGAATTTTTAAAATCGGACCAGAAGTTCCCGAGATTAGCCGGAACAAACAGACAGACAGACAAAAAATTTTAAAAATTGATTTTTTGATAGAAGTACCATATATGCCTTTAAATGCATTTAGTAAAAAGCTGCTAATTTGAAATTACAAACAGACACTTCAATTTTATTTATTTGTATAGATAAATTGTGTAATGACGTTATAAGTTGATAGTAAAAAAAGTTTTAAAGGTTTAAAAGTTTATTTTATTCTTTTTAATGCTTTTAAATAAAAGCTTGTTTTTAAAAAACGTTTTTTTACTTTTAATTTATTGTATTGCTGTATTAGTTGAATGATATTTGCTGAAGTTCTTATCGCATTTTATTTACATTTTGGATAATTTTTACTTTTGATTTCTTGTTATTTTTTGCTTTATTTTATTAATTGTTTCATTATCTTTCTTGTTATACCTAATGAAAAGTGTTGCAATATCTATTTTTATAGACAAGCGAGACAAATGTTTCGATATAATTTTATTTTTCAATTACATGAAAAACTAGTTGTCAATTATTTTTGAAAATGTTACTTTTTATTTTTTTAAATGTTCATTTTTTAAAAATTTTTAGTCTTTTAAAGTTATTTATGTTTCTTAGATTATTGCAAAGAAAAGTTAGTATGGATTTGAAAATCTATTCCCTTGTTGATTTTTAATAATTTTTCTAAAAAAAACCTGAAAAAAACTAAATTTTTTTTGAGATCTTAGTTTTAAATCCATTCTTAATTTTATAGAACATACGTTTGGGAGTATATACAAAAAATTTCACTGCTCTGTGAACAGAAAAAAAGTCTTAGGGATTAGAACTTTTATACCTTCAAAACTGAAATTCTGAGTGAAATGCATTTAAAATTTGTGAAGGCATATAAAAAACAAAAACTTACAATGCCCGTAATTTTTTACATTAAAACACTATTTTAATTTTACATGACTGAAAATAATTTTTTCAATTCGACATAAGATTTTGCAAAATATTGATAGCATTTGTTAACACAAGATTACTCTCTCTCTCTCTCTCTCTCTCTCTCAGCTTAATCATTTAATTATTGGCATAAATATACAATTAAAATATGATATCCTGGTGATTATATTTGATTTCAATATATTGTAATGTGTGTGTTTAAAATAAATTGAAAGTAAAAAAGCTTTTTTAAAACAAGCTTTTATTTAAACGCGCTAAAAAGAATAAAATAAATTTTTCTTTAACATTTTTTTACTATCAACTTATAACGTCATTACACAATTTATATGATATAAAAGCTTGTCGCAAGTTTAAAGCACTCTTACTTACTTAGTTTGAAAATTTTAAGAAATTGAAATCAATCAGATCAAGTTATTTAATTTACTTGTTTATCTGCAGAGGTAAATCTCGCGACAAGCTTTTATATCATATAAATTGTGTAATGACGTTATAAGTTGATAGTAAAAAAAATTTTAAAGAAAAATTTATTTTATATTCTTTTTAGCGCGTTTAAATAAAAACTTGTTTTAAAAAAGCTTTTTTACTTTCAATTTATTTTTCACTTTTTAGTTATCACTCGACAGGTTTCTTAGTCTGTTCATCTCATTCGACCCATCATTGTTGCTAGGTGTTAGCCGGTTATTTTCGAACAGTCGAGCTAAATGAATTCTCGCAAAAAGGGTACTAGACGAAAAACACAATTTTTTCTTAAATCCGTAAATTTTAAGCAATTCTTTCAATCTTCGTCCAGATCTTGGGTAATATTATCCTACACACGAAAAAAAGTTTTATGAGATTTTCTTCATAAATGACGAAGTTATTAAATATTAAAATGTTGAGTATTTTTTGAAAAATCGTAAAAAAAAAATTTCGACATTTTATTTTTTAAATGACTGATTCTAAAAGAGCAAATCATGAGCTGTTTTAGTACGGAATGTCGATTCATTTAAACAAAAAAAATTCATGCGCGACGATTTAGACATTATTTTCATAAAAACGCATCGATTTTGACTTATTTAAAAAAAATCGTAAGAAATACAAATATTATTTTGTAAAAAACATTATACCGTATCGGGACGAAATAAATGATCTTTCCGATTCTATAATTATTTTTTGTCTGAGCTTCATAGATTAACCTCTTAAGCGGTCAATTTTTTTGACCAAAATTTTCCCAAAAAAAGTCCATTTTTTAACTGCATGTAACTAAGCATAATAATTAACAGAACGCACGAAAATGGAAAATTTTTATTTTAATCTCCGGTTTAAAATTTTACTCACCTTTTTTTATTTTATAATTTTTGAACACAAAAACCCTTAAATGTTTGCTTTTAATAAGTACATTCTGCGTACTATGAAGAATATTTCACATACATCTTAAAATATATTTTCTTCCACTTACCAAAAAATTTCATGTTCATACCTCTTTTTCATACGATTGATAGGATTTCATGTGTGATATGCACACACAATATGAAGAATAGTGTAACACTAAGTCTTATATTCCAATGGGGATAGGGATAATATCGTCTTCTTTGGATTATCTATCCATTTTCCTTTTTCTTAGGCAACACATTGTACATTGCCTTGTAAATCCCTTTTCTTTATCCAATATTTTCAAGAATATATATTCTTGCCTTCAGTGAAAAATTCTCACCTTCACCACTACCAAAATTCTGAATGAAGAGTAGTTCAGTACCATGGACAAACTCTCTCTCTGCATCTCCTAAAGACACACTGTACTAATAACCTTGTCGTAGTCTCTCACTACCCCTAGGGTTATTAATTCCCCTTTGCACATTATCTATGTTTGGATATGTCGGATTCATAATTAATGACTACGCAAATAATAAATCACTATTTATTATTCCTTACGATAGAAATACACAAATATTAATCAAATTTTAAGAACAACAAATTATAGTGGAGTACGATCAGAATTCAATTATGAACGACGGAATACTAACTGATACCACGAGGGAATAACATATACAATCAAACTACGCATTTAAATCTAATCTATAAAAATCACAGACCTGATATCTCCTTCAGAAGGAAACTTGAATATTTGTAGAACTTATGAAGTGGCTTCAATCCAGGATATCTTCACTTACGTCCGAACCGAATTAATGAATCTTTTTCAATAATCTTCCTTCCGCTAACAAACTTCACTTAGATAAACTAACTCCTAGAATCACCTTCTTAATCAATCACGTAGTTTACTCCTCTATCAAACACGTAGTCATCCTCATCTCTTCATTTCATTTCTCCCTTTTATATCTCTTTCGAACTCGCTAAACCCGAAACTACTTTATTTGCATAAGTCACACTTTCAGCTCTCAGCGGGGATTGGTTAAAATAAATACAATTTAAAAGTTTATGAGAGAAGGTTAGTGAAACGCGTAAGCACCCGTCACAACCCCGCTCCGAGAAAAAAAGCGTGACTTATTGAAGGTCTAAACGACCTGCAACAACTCGCTTAATTTACCTAACATCTGAAAAACACTGAACTTGCACAAAATTTTAACCACTCTAGAATGCCTAAAAATACTGAACTTGTAAAAAGTTAACTCACGAACTTTATAATGCCTGAAAATTCTGAACTTGTAGAAAGTTAACTCACGAACTTTATAATGCCTGAAAATTCTGAACTTGTAGAAAGTTTTAACCCTCTAAGTTAGAAACTTTAATTAAACTAACACACAGAAATGACTATTCAAAAGGGGTACTCCACTCCAATTTATTGCTCTTTTACATATTTATCATCCCTACAGTGCATCCCATTCGGGCGAAGATCAGGGGAAAACCTTCCAAGGAAAAAACCCTGATCATGCACTTTACTTAAGGGCTAATATAAATAAAATTTTACATTCATATCTTCTCACGACATCAAAGTTTTCATCGCATCACTATGTTCAGGACTGCTGCCCTGAAAGGAAACCTTGTCAATTTTTCTAAAACATGACATTAAATGCACAGAACTTTTATACAACTTCCTTATTGACATAAGATATGGCATACATTATATTATATATATATAGTTTAATAACAAAATAACCCTTATCTGGTTTCATTTTCAAAAATTCCCAATCAATCGCGCTGCGCTGTTAATGTTTTTTGTTAGTATTCCTAATTACGCCGCGCCCAGAAACCAGACACTACTTATACATCTTAATAATTACACACAAAAATATATACATTTTTTACATAGAATATATTACAACAAACAATACAAGTAATCTCACATATAAAGCCTCGTCTTTAATGTGTAGCAAAACAATTGCAATTCACAATGTTTTCCACAATTTGGAAAAAAATTAAATACAAAAGTCTTTTCAACCGATATGAAAATACACACAACTCAGTGACACTTTTGTACGTTAACTTTACAAAAAAAATTAGACTAGCTCACATGGAAAATACTCCGAACTGTCTGTCAGAGGAAAAATAAACAAATTAGAATTATACAACCTGGCTAGTCTTTAGATCCAATCTGCATAGGCTTTGTCTCCAACCATGGCCTCTGTGCTGGATGATCTTGTCCTAGGGTTGTCCACTCTGCGCTCCAACCTTCTGGGTCTCCTCTTCCATCGAGTCCGTTGAAGTTGATATGCTCCTGCTGAGGCGTTGTTTTCTATTGTGAGAACTGGAACTTGGCTGTTGTCCACTCGACGTCGGCTCCGAAGATTGTATGGACAGCTCCTTTCCTGATGAGGTCTGTTGTACTTGAATCTGTGGGATGGTCCTGGAACTGCTCTTTCAGAACTATTTTCTTCCACCTTTCTATACCGCTTTCTGGAGGGACGAGACGGCATTGACGAGGAAATCTTTCTTTTTTCGCGATCTACGGAGGCCTCTTGTCTCTTCTTTTGTACGTTTTCATTCCAAGATTCTGGCCTTCCTTTTTTCTGTCTCTCAGTCCAAAACTGTCTTTTATTCCTAAAATTATACATGCCACCCCCCGAAGAAACAGCAGATTCCGTCCGTCCACGTTTTTTTCTCACCTCCACTCCATCACGTCTATTCGCAACTATATCTCTACTACCATTTACATTTCTTGATTTCGATCCTTTACGACAACCCCCATCATTCTCTGATTGCACCAATGACGACTGCGCATCATCTGACCTGACTGATGTCACTGCACCATGATCACTACTAGTGTTACTTTCCGACTCGGCAACACTGTCTTCTCTTTGATAGTAAATTCTCACCTGGTCCACATTAACCGTTATTCTTTTACCAAATTTTAATATTACTAAATTATTATTATTTTTACACTCAGAACTTTATATGGGCCCTCAAACTTTGGCATAAATTTACCTACTATTTTTTACATTTTGAACTTAACGGGTGAGTTTGAACTAATACTAGATCACCAACTTTCACATTATTTTCACGCCTCTTTTATTATAATATTTCGCCCACTTCTCTTGCTGGCGCTTTGTATGAACTCTAGCCTCCTCAAACAACCTTTCTATGTTCTCACAAACTAAATCTGATCCATCAGTTACCATAACTAAATTCTGAAAAGGGGTGATTAAATTTCGACCTAAAAATAATTCCGCCGGTGTTTTACCCGTTGTCTCATGTACTGCTGTCCTAATCGCATAACCGAACTCTTGCAGAAATTGATCCCAGTTAGTGTGATTATCCGCGACAAAACTCGAAATCATTTTTAAAAGAGTGCGATTAACTCTTTCTGTTTGATTAGCTTGTGGACGATATACCACAGTTTTAACGTGTTTTATGTGCAATCTGCGACATACTTGCTCAAAAACTTCGGATATCATTTGGGGGCCATTATCGGTAATTAACTTTGCAGGAGCTCCATAACGCGCAATATAATTCTCAAAAAATGCATTGGCGATTGCTTTAGCCGAAGCTTTCCTTAAGGGAACTATTTCAACCAATTTAGAAAAATTATCTGTAATTACTAAAATAAATCTATAGCGTTCTGGACTAGTTGCAGGGTATGGGCCTAACAAATCTAAAGACACGATTTCATTCGGAAAATTCGGTATTATGGAAATTAATTGACCAGCTGGTAATCCGTTTTTATAATTAATTTTTTGGCATTGGTCACAGGTTGCTACATATTTATAAATGTATTTCCTCATGTACGGGAAATAACACGCGTCCTTTAATTTTAAGTAGGTTTTCTTTTTGCCTAAATGACCTGCCATAGGCGAGTCATGAAATTCTCGCATAACATCTTTACGTAATGTTTTAGGTATAAATACCCTTAATTCACCTAGTGTGGTTGTATATTTTGCATAATATAGCAAACCGTCAACGATTTTAAAGTCATTGGACCAATTTCTGCAGATCGATTCATTAACAGAACTATCGTCCGGATTTTCCAAAAACCTCATTATGTGCCCTAGCTCCGGGTCATTTCTCTGTTCCTCTCTCAACTGTTCTCTAGACGATAATACTAACGATCTAATCACCACACA
This sequence comes from Trichonephila clavata, assembly GCA_019973975.1. Classification (NCBI taxonomy): domain Eukaryota; kingdom Metazoa; phylum Arthropoda; class Arachnida; order Araneae; family Nephilidae; genus Trichonephila; species Trichonephila clavata. The sequence continues at coordinate 1,723 of BMAO01035984.1, read as the reverse complement.
AGACACCTTTGGTTCTTCATTACTTTCTAACGGGTTTCTAGACAACATATCAGCCACTAAATTTTGCGTACCTGGGCGATGTTCCCATTCTACATTAAAATTTGCCAACTTAAGCGTCCACCTTATCATTCTAGATGACAAATTCTTTCCGTTCGTTAATTTGGTAAGTGCAGCATGGTCTGTTAGCACTTTAACCGGCAAGGATCCGAAATACGTGCGATATTTATTTAATGCCCATATGACAGCTAAACATTCACGTTCCGTCACACTATAATTCCTTTCTGCTCGGTTTAAAGTTCTCGATGCAAACGCTATAGCCTATTATTCTGTGTCAATACTGCTCCTACCTCCACGGAGCTCGCATCCGTATAGAGTTCAAAAGGCTTGGAAAAATCTGGTAATTGTAACACTGGAGCTTCTGTGAGTGCTTTCTTAATACGATCAAAGGCTTCCTGCGCTTATTCCAACCAATAGAACTTAGAGTTTTTTCGTTTTAAATTATATAAGGGTTCACACATGTCTGCGTAGTTCTTAATAAACTTTTGATACCAACCCGTCATTCCTAAAAATTTTGCTATTTGTTTTGCCGTTTTCGGAGGCTTCATTTCAATAATTGCTTTTACTTTTTCCTCATCTGTTTTAACTCCTTCTTTATTAATAACTAAACCCAAATAACGTAATTGTTCCCTCGCGAAATGACATTTCTCGCGATTCAACGTCAAACCAGCCTCCTGCAATAATCTGAATACTTCCCGTAAGTGTTCTACATGGCTTTCAAAAGATGGAGACGAGATGATAACGTCATCCATATAACAGTGGGCAAAACGCCCGAGGACTGGCCTGAGGATCATCTCTATGGCCCTTTGAAAATTTGGAGCTGCCCCCGAAAGGCCAAATGGCATGCGAGTAAATGCAAAAGTACCATTTTTTGTAACAAACGCCGTCTTATGCACATCCTTGGGGTCTACTGCCATCTGAAAGTATCCGCTGAGCAAATCAAGTGATGTCATAATTTCGGTGTGCGGAATATTAGTGATCAAATCATCAATTATTGGTAGCGGATATCGCGATATCTCGTGACCGCATTTAACTTCCTATAATCTATTGCAAACCTATAAGCTTCTGGGTCATCTAACGGCAACCGTTTTCTTCCGACATAAAACAACTGGAGACGCGTAGGCGATGTTGTTGGAACTATTGTTCCATCACCCAACATCTTCTGAACATGGTAGTCGATTATACCCTGTTTGACCCTGTCATAGCGATAAGGTCTCGAAAAAACAGGAGGACTATCACCCGTGTCAATTTCATGACAAAATACATGTGTCAGACTAGGCTTAAGCGAAAACAACCCATTAAATTCTTTAAACAAAATCTGCAATTCCTGCTTTTGTTTGAATTTAACTTAGTGTTAGATAAATCTATTTGAACCGGTTCGTCCGAAATTGCCACTTTTTCCGTTTGCGAATCCGGAATGATTAACGATTTAGACAGGAAATCAAAACTAATCTTCGCATGTGACATGAAATCAATACCTAGGATGCATGGATATTGCATCTCAGCAATCACATGAAATTTCCATAACTTCGAAAATTCTCTTATTTAATTCTCAACTCAACTGTGCCTAAATTTCTGCACTGTGACCCTTGAGCTGTAACTACTTCAGCTAACGATTTTTTAATAGGACAGAAAGAAAAATATGACCGGTACGTTTTTTCTGAAA